>ML798318.1:185257-197339 GCA_009831015.1 Picea engelmannii | reverse complement strand
AGAAACCATTCTAACCCTCCTTGACATGTGACAACCTCCCAACAAGGCGAATATCAAAATCATGACCGCTACAGGAAATTAGGTAGAGTCGTTGTGCAGATTTGGTAGCACCACTTCTATATCTAATATATCTCAAACCATAACACATTTTGAAAAATTCAGAGAGTTTTTTGTTATTTGGAATGTTATGAACAAAAACCTCCTCCATTTTTCAAAAATACCTTCTCAATTGTTCACAATCCAAGTTTTAAGTTAGTGACTCAAAACTGGTAAAATAACTCTGCACAATTCATTTTTTGCCAAAATTTAGGTAGTGAGTTTAGGTAGCGCTCGCCTATGTGTCTACGTGCAATTCGGTAGTTTAAATCCATGAGTTATTTTGATTCTTGGAACCTTGTGAGAGTGTTTTCAATTCTTTTTCTTGACACTTGGCACCTTAACCAATCTTGTGCTAACATAGGCTCCATGGGGGATAGAGTCCTCCCTGTGAGGCTCTAAGAACTATTGTAGTTTCAGTGCCTTTTCCTTTGGCCTTGTGGAGTCATGCTCTATTGCATCATGCTAAAGACAACATATAGACAACTTATATTACTCTACTTTCAAATATAAAGAAAACACACCTGCTCTTGATGGAGCTTATTTATGTACAAAACCTAAGCTAACTGACTTTTACAATGGGCTAGGTGAAGGAAAACTTCCACCAAAGCCATTCAAGAAACTTCCTGACATGAGTATTTATAATTCCCATGATTGAAAACAGACAAGAGGAATATGACAATGGTTTGAAAACATTTCTTATATCTCCTTTGACTGTTGTTGACACAATAAAGTTTACAGGTTCCAAAACATTTGAAAAATACAACTCCATATACACCCCTACATGGTCATGAAAATGGTGACAAAACACATGGGACTGATAGCATATTTCTTTTTCCCCTTCAAGTTGCTTACTATAATCTATGGGTACAAGTGGAAGAAGGATTGATGTAGGTGGTTTATGATCAATTGATGATTTTTTATTTACTTATGGTTGTCTATAAATGATCTCTTCATGTGCCTCAACTAAGGGTTGCTCCTGGTCAAATCTTCGTGTTATGTCTTTTGTGACAAGGACAACCTCTGCATCATACTCCCTATCTTCATAGTGATCAAATATAGGATAATATTTATGCTCATCATCACTAGAATATTCATTAAAATCAGGTTGCCCTTCATACCTATGATCAACCTCTAAAACAATAATTTCATCAAGAATATAATTCGTTAAAAATATCCATTTCAGGAACAACAGTATTTTGACGCAGACATCACCTTTGCCTCGGCAAAGCCTCTGCACTGACCTCCCGGTCTTAACAGATCGTTCTAACTTCACCTTTGAGCCGAAGTGGCTCTTTCGATTCCTCACTAGAATCTCTGTTAAAAACCCTATTCACAGGTGCTTCCTTTTCCTCTGCCACGACCTCTACGCATACCCGATCTCTCCCCGACAGAAATTTTGGGTTTTGAGGTTTCGCGATTCCTGTTGTCGAGAACCTCAGCCTTCTCAATCCCCCGATCTTCGATATCCCAAAATGTCGAAACGGATTCAACAGCGGTTAGTCCCCGTGGCTACCTTTTTGTCCATCTGACCACTATTCCACATGATCACAGTCCTAAGTCTTTCGCAATTTCGGGCTTTCGAATGCTGAAATGCATGGACCCTTTGTCCTCAGGATTCCCGATCCTCCAAATCTCGATTTCCCGAAATGGTTTCTCTTTCAGGATTTTCCTTCGAAGACCTAGATTGTTTCCACGCGTCCCCTCGAGATGGACGGTCCTCGTTTCTTCGTGGTTTTATTTGGGAACTAAAATGCTTATGGGTTCTTTCACTCGAAACTCCCGAAGTTTCGATTCTCGACCTCCTATATGCTAAAATGACGTCAACCGGCCCCACACCAGAGATTTCCACCTTATCAGGGTTTCGGACTTCGCAGTTCCGAAATGTGTGTGCTTCCTGTCTTCAGGATTCGCGAAACGCCGAATCCCGAAAATGTCGATGGCTTCCGATCTCCACCACATGTCCCAACCGATGGACGGTCCTCGATCATTCGCGATTTCACGAAGTCAAATGCCGATGTCCTCCTATCCTCCTAAACCCCAAAAATCTGACATGCAAAGTGCCGACGACTCTTGATCGTCGCCACCTGTCTCACCTGACGGACGATCCTGATTCAGTCTCGGGATTTCGTGACTTGCGATTCCCCGATGTCGCAGTTTCTCTGTCAACTTAAAACCCCGGTAGCTGAAATACTGATGGGTGCTTGATCTCCGCCACGTGTCCCAACAGATGGACGGTCTGGATCAAGATCAGGGTTTTCACTATGAAGTGACCCGATCTCCTGTCCTCTAGACTTTCGATATCCCGAATTCTGAAGTATCTCAACGCCTTTCGGGACCTTCACTCTGCCTGCTAGAGTTTAACCCTCATGCAACTCCTGTCAGATCCTATGGCTGACGGGTAACTAGGTGAGGATCCAACGGCTCACAATCTCCTGAGCTTGAAACTCTGGAAACAACCGTAACCTCCTTGCTTCTCTATCAGATCGAACGGCTGGTGGGATTTCGCTAATTCTCTACAAAGAATTTTGTCCATTCATCTCTTCCCTTCGATGATCTCACAGGTTCGAATCCTTCTGAGGGTTTCCATGACTTCAAGTCTTTCAAGAAACTCCTGCACACACTCCTTGTGGCAAACCTTCAAACATTCCAGTGTTGAATACCTTTGATCTCGCGCACTCCTTGCAGCAACAGTCCTTCAATAGTTTCTCGGGTTTCAAACCCTAGATTCACGCTTGGTCTGTGCACACATTGCACGACTCCTGTGCCTAACTGTAGTTCGAGGAAATGAGAACAAGAGCTAACTTATCTTAGCCTTTAGAGATAAGACCTCTGAACCCTTTTTGTCAATGCACTCCTTGCGGAAAATTCAACTGCACTCCTTGCAGGAACCCTCGCTCAGATAGGGAAACAATTGAAACTCATTTCCTAACTCTTTCTCTCTCAGAATTTAAACATTTAACAAGAAATCATCCATACACAGCATAGAAAGAAAATGTATAACAGAAGGAGTAAAATTATGAACATACCATTCAGCATACACATACAAGAAACAACTACAACTCCATGAATCTGAATTAAGACTTCTTTTATTAACTTAATCTCTGTACATGGGTGTTTTTCAATTACAGTTTCTCTGTTTTACTGCTCTGTATGCTCTTTCCTCCTTGGTAATGTTCTTTACTACTACCTCTACAATATTACAATGAGGGTGTCTATATCCGTTTTCCCTCCACTCCTAAAACTGTCTAATCTGAGAATTCAAAACTACTTACTAACATAAATGTCTTCTTAGTCCTTCATACAAGAGCGGGTCGCTCCAGGTCTGATTACAATCTATAAGTACGCCTCTCCTTAACTGTTACATTTACGTTTGGCACATCTATCTTCAAAAGTTTTTAAACAATTTATCATGTGTCTAAAATGTATTGTGCTTGCCCCACGCTCACTTGACATTGGCGATGCTCCTGCATCATACTCCCTCACTTGAAAATTTGCATGGGCTCCTATCCATGAGCTCTCACATGGTCTATCCATGCTTCTGAATGTCTTCTTCATTCTCCCAGCTGGCATCTTCAACTGGATGTCCTTCCTACTTGACCAAGTATTCAAAGTATTGTTTTGTTCTGGTCTTCTTGCTAATTCTTTTGTCTAGTATGCTTTCCATATGTGGCTTCTCTGCAACATGCATCTGCTTTGTCCACTGGATCTCTGGTTGTTCATCGCTTGTTCCTACTTCCTCAGTTTTTTATGGGTACAAATCTGATACATTGAATATCGGAGAAATTCCGAGCCCATCGGGTAATTCAATCTCATAAGCATTTGCCCCAAATTTCTTCAAGGCCTTACATGGTCCGATCTTCTTCATCTTCAGTTTGTTATATGTCCCCTTCGGGAACCTTTCCTTTCTCAGATGTGCCAGAATCAAATCACCAACCTCAAACTGGAGTTGTCTCTTGTGTTGATCTTCTCTTCAACTTATACTCCTGGATCGAGTTTTGTAAACGCTCCTTCACCTGGCTGTGAAGTTCTTTCATCGCCTTTGTGAAATCTTCTACACTAGCACTCCTAGTCGCAATCTGTTCTAAATCCCTCAGCTCATAAATTCCTCTCGACTGCATGCCATAAACAATTTTAAATGGACTTTGTCTTGTGCTTCTATTAACTGAGTCATTATAATCAAACTCTTCCTGTGGTAATATGTTGTCCCATTGGCTGTGGTGTTCTGTCACCAAGCTCCTCAGCAAGTTTCCTAAACTCCTGTTTACCACTTCTGTCTGTCCATCCGTCTGAGGATGATAAGCCGAACTGAACAACAAGTTAGTTCCCAGCTTCTTCCATAAGGTCCTCCAAAAGTGTCCTATGAATTTAGTGTCTCGATCCAAAACTATGCTCCTTGGTAAGCCGTGAAGTCGAATGACTTCTTTGAAAAACATATTCGCAATGTGAGTTGCGTCACTGGTTTTCTGACATGGAATAAAGTGTGCCATTTTGGAAAATCTATCCACCACCACAAATATTGAGTCAAACCCTCTTTTTTTTCTTCGCAACCCCAATATGAAATCCATGCTGACTGCATCCCACGGCCTCTCAGGTATTGGCAATGGTTGATAAAATCCTGCATTTTGTCTCTTTCCTTTTGAATGCTGGAAAATCCTGCATCTGTCCACGAATCTCTTGACATCTACTCACATTCCCGGCCAAAAATATGACTCATTCAGTTTTGTGAATGTCTTGTCGTGACCGAAATGTCCGGCCAATCCTCCACTATGTTTCTCCTTCAGAAAATTCTCCCTCATGGAGCATTTTGGAATACAAAATTGATTACCTTTAAATAGTAATCCTTCTTGGATCATGTATTCTGCCCATTGGCTTCTATCTCTGAGAATTTGATTCTCAGCTGCTTCGTACGCCTCCTTAAAATCTGGAGCATCTTTGTACATGTCCCTGAGGTCATCAAAACCCAGTGTTTTAACTCTGAAATCCTACAACAACAAACACTTCCTTCTCAAAGCATCAACAACCTTGTTAGGAGTTTCGGAAATATGCTTAATTACAAAAGTAAAGTTCTGCATGTATTCAACCCATTTTACATGTCTTTGATTCAACTTTTCCTGATGAGTCACAAACTGCAGTGCATGATTGTCATTGTATAAGACAAACTCCTTCGGAATCAAATAGTGTCTCCACTTATTCAATGTCTGAATGGTAGCATAGAACTCCTTGTCATATGTGGAGTACTTCACCTTCGCTTCATTCAGCTTCTCGCTGAAGTATGTTATCGGCCTGTCTTCTTGACTCAAGACTACCCCTATTGCAAATCCACTTGCATCACATTTCACTTGAAATGTATTTTGGAAATCAGGCAACACCAGAATTGGTTGTTCCGTGATTTTCCTCTTCAACAGATTAAAACTCTTCTCAGCCTCTTCTGTCCAGTGAAAAGATTTGTGTCTTTTCTTCACTGTGTCCATCATCGGTGCACTAATTCCACTGAAATTCCTGATGAACTTCTGGTAGAAACTAGCCAATCCGTGAAAACTTCTCACCTCAAATATGCTCTTCAGTGATGGCCAATTCTTGATCACCTCCACCTTATCTGGATCCATCCTCAATTTATCTGCAGAAATAACAAAACCCAAATAGATGAGTTCTGTCTTCATGAATGAGGATTTCTTCATGTTTATCAGCAGCTTCTCTTGCTGTAATCTCTTCATCACTGTAGCTAAGTGTTTTATATGCTCTGTCTCTATTTTACTGAAGATCAGTATATCATCTAGATACACAATGAAAATTTTTCCGATGAATTCCTTCAGGACTTCATTCATCAACCTCATGAAGGTACTTGGCGCATTCGTTAAACCAAACGGCATAACAAGCCATTCATACAACCCTTCGTTAGTCTTGAAGGTTGTTTTCCATTCATCACCTTCCCTCATACGAATCTGGTGATATCCACTTTTCAAATCAATCTTCAAAAAAAAAAATTGCTCCACTTAAGCAATCCATCAGATCATCCATCCTTGGCAATGGAAATCTGTACTTGATGGTTATCTTGTTGATTTCCCTTGAATTAGTACACATCCTCTAGCCTTCGTCTTTCTTTGGACTGAGTACTGTCGGAACAACACATGGACTCAAGCTTTCTCTAACCAACCCTTTATCCAACAAATCCTGGACTTGTCTTTTGACTTCTTCATTCTCCTGTGGCGTTAATCTATACACTGCTTTGTTTGGTAAACTGGCTCCAGGTATGAGATCAATATGATGACTCACACTTCTGATTGGTGGCAATGAACGAGGTAGTTCGTCCACTACTATGTTAGCAAAATCTTCCAGCAGTTCCTGAACCTCTTCTGGTAGATCATCTACCCTTGTGTTGGTTAAAACAATTCTAGGCTTCCTGACCACAATGAATTGTGGATCCTCCTTCTTCTTGACCTTGGTAAGAAGTTCCTTCCCACTCATGAGAAGTACAGTGTTACTTACTTTAGGTTTCACTTCCTTATCTTTGATTGGAAGCAACATGTGAGTTCTCCCATTCCTCTCTAGGGTGTATGTGTTCATCCTCCCATCATGAATCACATTTTTTTCATATTGCCACGTTCTACCCAGCAATAGATGACAAACATACATGGGAATAACATCACAGAGTATCTTATCATTATATCCTCCTATCTTAAATTCAACTAAACATTGTTTAATGACATTTACCTGATGTCCTTTTTGTAGCCATGAAACTCTATATGGACTTGGATGTTCAGTCATCTCCAGCTCCATCTTTTCTACCATCTTCGTTGAAATGAGATTATCCATGCTAACACTGTCCACAATGACCTTGCATACCCTGTCCTTGGTTTTGCAAGCAGTCCGAAAAAGTCTGTTTCTTTGGACTGAACTCTCCACCTCCTTCTCTGGTGTTAAGAGAACTTTTTACATCATCAGCGATCTTCCGCCTTCAGCATCCTCTTCCTCAAAATTCCTCCTCTGTTCTTCGGCGATGTGAGTCTCTCCATTCTCTTTCTTATTGTCTAGACATTCATAAGATTTATGTCCATTCTTTCCACACGTGAAGCACTTTATTACTCCACCTCTTCCTCTTCCTCTACCTCTAGTACGAGGAAAAATATTATTATCAGCATAATCTCCTCTTTGTTCGGTATGATGCCCTCTCTGTTCAGCATATTTCCCCCGCTGTGAGGTTCCACCTCCTTCAGTTCGAGTCTGAGGTTTCTTCCAGTCCTCCTTGGGTTTCTGATTTTTATCTTGGACAACTGATTTTCCCCTGGCTTGACTTCTTCCTCAGCCTCTCTAACCTTGTTTTCAGTTCAGTTTCTCTTCGGATTTTAAAGCCATTTGATAAGAATCTTCCACCGTTCGGATGGTTACCATGCTCATCTCATCTTGAATGTCATATCTCAGGCCATTCATGTACCTGGCAACTTTTTCATCATCGCTTTCCCGATGACCTACCCTGATGTTCAGCCTATAGAATTCTTCAGTATATTCCTTCACTGTCGTCAGCTTCAGTCTCAAATTTTGCATTCTTTGAAACAGAGTAATCTGGTAATCTCTGGGGATGAATTTCACCTTCATCTTCGCGATCATCCTATCCCAACTCTTGATTTTCTGCTTTCCTTTGCAGCGTCTGTCAGCTTATAATTCATCCCACCACAATGTTGCATGTCCTTTCAACCTTGTGACAGCATGTCTGACCTTCTTGTCTTCCTCGACATCTTCATAGTCGAAATAAGTGTCCAAAGCTCTAATCCAGTCTAGAAGCTCTTCAGCATCCAGGTTTCCCTCATAAACTGGGATGTCCATTTTTGCCCTGGCACCCATCCTTGTGACATCTCTAATCAAACGTTCATTTGCAGCATCTTCCACTGAAACTTCTTCTTCTTCATGTTCAACTTCATCTTCACTTTCGAAATCACTAAGATCCCCAATACCGACTGTGCGCATCTATGTTGTCTCCATGTCCTCAAGTCTGGCGAGTAAATCACGCATTTCTCTTGCCGTGGATGGGTCAGGCATCTGCCTACCTCTTCTTCTTGGTATTTCCCTTTCCTCTGGTGGATCGGGTGTTTGCCTGTCCCTTCTTCTTGGCGGCATGGTGAATCTTCCTTTTCCTTACTACAGAAAGCAAAGAACCCTTTCTGGGCTCTGATACCAAACCTGACGCAGACGTCACCTCTGCCTCGGCAAAGCCTCTATGATGACCTCCTGGTCTTAACGGATCGTTCTAACTTCACCTTCGAGCCGAATTGGCTCTTTCGATTCCTCACTAGAATCTTTGTTAAAAACCCTATTCACAGGTCCTTCCTTTTCCTCTGCCACGGCCTTTGCGCATACCCGATCTCTC
This sequence comes from Picea engelmannii, assembly GCA_009831015.1. Lineage (NCBI taxonomy): Eukaryota > Viridiplantae > Streptophyta > Pinopsida > Pinales > Pinaceae > Picea > Picea engelmannii. The sequence continues at coordinate 188,878 of ML798318.1, read as the reverse complement.
CCCGACAGAAATTTCAGATTTTGGGGTTTCGTGATTCCCGTTGTCGAGAACCTCAGCCTTCTCGATCCCCCGATCTCCGATATCCTGAAATGCCAAAACAACTTCAATAGCGGTTAGTCCCCGTGGCTACCTTTTGGTCCATGTGACCACTATTCCACATGATCACAGTCCTAAGTCTTTCACGATTTCGTGCTTTCGAATGTCGAAACGCATGGACCCTTTGTCCTCAAGATTCCCAATCCTCTGAATCTCGATTTCCCGAAATGGTTTCTCTTTTGGGATTTTCCTTCTAAGACCTAGATTGTTGCCACGCGTCCCCTCGAGATGGACGGTCCTCGTCTCTTCGCGGTTTTTGGGGGAACTAAAATGCTTATGGGTTCTTTCCCTCGGAACTCCCGAAGTTCCGATTCCCGACCTCCTATATGCTGAAATGATGTCAGTCGACCCCACACCGGAGCTTTCCACCTTATCGGGGTTTCGGACTTCGTAGTTCCGAAATGTGTGTGCTTCCTGTCTTCAGGATTCGTGAAACGTCGAATCCCGAAAATGTCGATGGCTTCTAATATCCACCACATGTCCCAACCGATGGACGGTCCTCGATCATTCGTGATTTCACAAAGTCAAATGACGATGTCCTCCTGTCCTCCTGAACCCCAAAAATCCGACATGCAAAGTGTCAACGGCTTTTGATCGTTGCCACCTGTCTCACTTGACGGACGATCTTGATTCAGTATCAGGATTTCGCGACTTGCGATTCCCTGATGTCGCAGTTTCTCTGTCAACTTAAAACCCCGGTAGCTGAAATACCGACGGGTGCTTGATCTCCACCACGTGTCCCAACAGATGGATGGTCTGGATCAAGATTGGGGTTTTCACTATGAAGTGACCTGATCTCCTGTCCTCTAGACTTCTGATATCCCGAATTCTGAAGTTTTGATATCCCGACGCCTTTCGGGACCTTCACTCTGCCTGCGAGAGTTTAACCCTCATGCAACTCTTGTCAGATCCTACGACTGACGGGTAACTAGGTGAGGATCCAATGGCTCACAATCTCCTGAGCTTGAAACTCTGGAAACAACCATAACCTCCTTGCTTCTCTATCAGATCAGACGACTGGCGGGATTTCGCTTATTCTCTACAAAGAATTTTGTCCGTTAGTCTCTTCCCTTCGACGACCTCGCAGGTTTTAATCCTTCTGAGGGTTTCCATGACTTCGAGTCTTTCAAGAAACTCCTGCACGCACTCCTTACGACAAACCTTCAAACATTCCAATGTTGAACACCTTCGATCCTGTGCACTCCTTGCAGCAGCAGTCCTTCAATAGTTTCTCGGGTTTCAAACCCTAGATTCACGCTTGGTCTGTGCACACATTGCATGACTCCTGTGCCTAACTGCACCTTTGAGGAAATGAGAACAAGAGCTAACTTATATGAGCCTTCATAGATAATACCTCTGAACCCTTTTTGTCAACGCACTCCTTGCAGACAATTCAACTGCACTCCTTGCAGGAACCCTCGCTCAGATAGGGAAACAATTGAAACTCATTTCCTAACTCTTTCTCTCTCAGAATTCAAACATTTAACAAGAAATCATCCATACACAACATAGAAAGCAAATGTATAACAGAAGGAGTAAAATTATGAACATACCATTCAGCATACACATACAAGAAACAACTACAACTCCATGAATCTGAATTAAGACTTCTTCTATTAACTTAATCTCTGTACATGGGTGTTTTTCAATTACAGTTTCTCTGTTTTATTGCTCTGTATGCTCTCTCCTCCTTGGTAATGTTCTTTACTACTACCTCTACAATATTACAATGAGGGTGTCTATATCCGTTTTTCCTCCACTCCTAAAACTGTCTAATCTGAGAATTCAAAACTACCTACTAACATAAATGCCTTCTTAGTCCTTCAGACGAGAGCGGGTCGCTCGAGGTCTGATTACAATCTATAAGTATGTCTCTCCTTAACTGTTACATTTACATTTGGCACATCTATCTTCAAAAAAATTTAAACAATTTATCATGTGTCTAAAATGTATTGCGCTTGCCCCACACTCGATTGACATTGGCGATGCTCCTGCATCATATTTGTTGCTTCTAGTTGTTCATACACATGATTTTAATCTGAAACAAAGTTATGAATGTTGTCCTCTCCGAATAAAGGAGTATTCTTTATTCTTTCATTTGAACAGTGAATAAAATCATTTTCATCTTTATATTCAGTAGATAAATCTAACAAATCTTGAGCACATTCTACATATCCCTCACTACAGTTATAAAAAATACTTTTAGAGGGATAAAACCTTTTGCAATGTTCATTGAATACTCTATGGAAATCCTTCAAGGATGAAATGTTGGAAGGGGGTAACGCGAAATACCATTTATGTGCATCCCCATCCAATGAATACATGAACGTTTTCATCAATATATCTTCATGATGGATGTCAAGCTACTGCATCAAAGCATGAAATTCATGAACATTCCCAACAAGGTTGTCATCCTTACCTTCATAAAATCTAGGCAGCAGATCTTTCCATTCATCAATAAGAGTCATAGGATGTGGGTAATCATCTATGGCTGAGAAATTGAGTGGGGCAAACCTCCTGGCTAGGATAGCCTTCATAACCATTTAATTTGTCTCATTCCAGTGGAGTCACCAACATATTCTGAACAATGGAGTCGCCATGGTGAATGTGCATTCTTGAAGGTGTCCAACTTTAGTCACCATATAAAGTTGGAGTTGTGCAATGTCGTTCTTCCCAGGGAGATTTTCAATCTGCTGAAATCCGTCCCCGGCAACGATGCCAATTATGTTATCACTCCAAGAGTCACTCCCAGACTGCATATGAGAGCAAGCTTGGTGTTATCACTGAAATTTCGTCTGCACATGGCGACAAGAACTCATCATCGTCAAACAATAATGAAGTCATTCATGGCACTGAATTAATTTCACAGCATTCCAAAGAGGTCAAAAAACTATACAAAGTAGTAAAAATTGAAGAGCACTTTACAGAAGTTGGGTGCGCGCGCACATGCGTGGAACAGAAACGTACCATGCGCGCATACGCGCACGATGCGCGGTTGTTGGCGCAAAAACCCGCGCACCTGCTAAACGGCGCATTTATTGAATTGGTCGGCCTCCCAACCACTTATGGATCAGCTCCCAAGCCGATTTGACCCTCAAATCTGAGCTGAATCCGCATGGTAGGCTGGTCAAAGACCTAATGAAGCCCTAAAGAGCCTCTTTTCACACTACAAATGAGTTACATAATCACCCAATGCAATGCTATAAAAAGCCATGAAGAAACCTCATTTTCTCAAGGAATTTCATGTAATGTTATGCTGCCTAGATTGTTTTAAGGACTCAATCCTTGACAAGACCACTTTGGCACCATTTCATTGAGCAACTCACCTCTCCATTGAGTGGGTTTGCAAAGGAGTTCTTTCATCACCATTTTTATTTTTTTCTTGTAAGGAGAGCAAGTTTGTGAGGGTCCAAGAGCCTTCCTTTGGAGGAATAAGGGACTCATAGTCCCCTTTCTTCATTGTGCTTTGATTTCATCAATAGATCAGCCTAAAAACATTGGTGATATTGGTCTTTTTGTGTTTGT
>ML798318.1:105556-134873 GCA_009831015.1 Picea engelmannii | reverse complement strand
AGATTTGACACTTTCAACAGCGCGCCAACTGATGAAACGATCTCCTTAGCTGTTGAAAGTGGGCACTTTCCACAGCGCATAATGAACCTTTGAAAACAAGTTAGCTGTGGAAAGTAAAAAATGACAAAAAGGAAGACTTTACAATCCAAATTATTTCTAAGTCAAACCAAAATCTAAAATTTTGCAGCTAAAAGACTCAACAATGAATTGAGGAAACTATCGATAGCCGTGCTATCCACCATAGAACCTGACCAAAATAATGGTGCTATTTTGGGATTTAACATGATGCATGACATGGTATATGGTTGATACATGATATGGTACATGGTTGATACATGGTATGGTACAGGTGTTGGTGTATTTTTGATGCATGATTTGGTACAGGTGTTGGTGCATTGTTGATGCACAATTTGGTACAAGTTTTGGTGCATGGTTGATGCACGTTTTGGTGCAAGTGTTGATGAATAGTTGATGCATGGTTGGCATAGTTTGGTGTACATGGTATGGTACAAGTTGATGTACATGGTTTGGTGATGGTTGTTGTATCCATGTGAGTGGATCTGGTTGATGATGGTATGTCAGTGAGAGTGGCAGTGGTAGTGACAGGTTGATTGTGACAGTGATTGGTTGACAGGTTACAGGTTGATGTGATAGTGGTCACAACAGTGACAATGGAAGTGATTGTGGTAGTGAAATTTTGTCTACACTTATATTTCAGGGAAGTTGGATGGGGCAAGGAAAGGGGGTTGTATCCTCCTTCTGGTTGGTTTCGGAGAACTCAGGGAGTTGGAACTTATTTCAGATTGGAGATTGAGAATCAGGGCTGTATCCTCCTTCTGGTTGGAGCCAGAGAATTTAGGGAGTTGGATATTCCTTCAGGTTGGAGAATGTGAATCGAGGGGTTGTAGCCTCCTTCTACTTAGAGCCATAGAATTCAGAGAGTTGTATCTTCCTTCAAGTTAGATCCTATAAATAGGGGGTTGTATCCTCCTTCCAGTTGTAGCTGGAGAATTGGGAATTTGGTGCTTCCAATGAATGTATTCTTGACAATATATAAGAAAGCATGGCATGGTTTTCTTCCATTTGGGTTTCCATGTAAATTATGGTGTACTGTGTATTTTATGTGATGTTGTTGATGTTATGTACTTATGTTTATATGCTCATTATATATTGGATGCAATCATAGATGATACATTGATGATATACTATTGATTAAGTTGAAGTTTATATATTGTGGTTAAAAGTGGTAAAAGTGCTCATATTGATTCACAACCCCCCTTCTCATCATTCCAACAATTGGTATCAGAGAAGGTTCCTTCAAGAAATAGTTTAACCACTGGAAGGAAGATCATGGAGTATGTTATGTTTTGGGTATCATAGTTTTATGGTAAGGATGGTTAGATTTTAAATGTGGAGTATCAGGATGAAAAACAAATTAGAGGAAGAGGGGTATGATGTTTGGAAATCAGTTGTTACAAGATATATTGCTACTAAGAAAATAAATACTAGAGCCAAGAAGGAATTGAAAAGAAACAACAAAATAGAAACGGATTTTATCTTGGAAGGATTACTTGATTCAGTAAAAGAGAAAGTGGGAAAATGTTCGTCAGCTAAAGAACTTTGGGATAAGCTACATAATATCTATTTTGAGGAATCTCCCATCATAGAGCTAGAGATTTCTAAAGAATATGTAGGTACATAACAAGAAGAAATATTCTCATCATTTCAAATAGATTTAGAAGAGGAATATTGTGAAGAAAGAATAGTAGATCTTGAAGAAGAATTAACCAGTGCTTTAGACGAATTGACGAAATAAATGAAGAAAAAAAAGTCTCTTGAAGAACAATTGGTCAAAAGGAATTCTCAAGAAAGTTATGAAGAATCCCAACAGGTCATCGTGAATCTAAAAGCTCAGATATAAGAATCCAAAAGGATTGAAGAAACATACAAAAGTAAGACGGAAGAGAAGCAGTGTATGGAATCTGAAATAACAACACAAAGAAAGCAAGTAGAAAAGAGAGAGAATATTTTGACAAACCATCTCAAGGAAATATCTAAGGATTTAAACCAACTTGAAGCATAATTTAGTCAACAAGAAAAAACAGTAGAAGAATAAACCATCTCCTTGAAAATACAACTTGAATAAGAAAACAAAACATAAGAAGTCACGAAGATTCGGATGATGAAGAAAGAAGAAGAAGTTGAGAAGATTGAACAAGAAGTTGTCACATTAAGAGTTAAAATTGTCAATATCAGCAAGAACGTTGAAGAGAGAGAACCATTCACATCACCAGAAAATAAAATTGAAGAGAAGTACTCCAGGTTGCCAAGAAGGAAGAATGAAGAAAAAGGTAAGATTTATGTAGAAGTACCCAAAGAAAGGAATCATGGTTAGCAAGACTCAAAGAAAAATGAGTATACATATTCAAGAAGACCTTCCACATTCAAGAAACAAAGAAGCTTCAATCAGGATGAAGGAATCAACAAAAGAAAAGATTTTGATCCACCAAGTCAAGAATTCAGAAGGACTACTCTACAAATAAGATCATTCATTCCTAGGTATGTAAACTTATTTTATGGTCATTATTTTAATTATACTAACTTTGGACATAAAGCTGCAGATTGCAGGGCTTATGGAAGAAATTTTCAAGCAAGAAATGATTATGTGGCCCCACATAACATTGAATGTTACAAATTCCACAATTATGGTCACATATCTTGGAATTGTAGAAGCATGTTAGAGCCTTCCATGAAATAAAATATCAATTTCAAACACACGAAGGTTTGGAGAAGAAAAGAAATATGAGAAGAGCATGTGAATAAAGAACAGGTCCTAGAGATCACAGGATTTGCAATAGTGCAAGAAAGAAAAGAATATCGTGTGAATAAAGAACAAGTCCAAGAGATTGTACTCTCAGGAATTGTAGTGAAAGATCATATGGAATCCACAAGAAAAAAGGAAGAAGACAAAGTTCAAAGATATGATGAGTCTACATATGTAGAGTAATATTACTCCACATTAGGGTGAATTCCTCCTTTGTTTTGAGCCATCCGTCTTGGATACCCCCAAAAATAAGAATATTAAAGAGGGGGACTATATGCAGTAGCTAATACACATCATAGAATTATCCTTTGAGCAGTTTAAAGTGTTTTCATAGACAAATTAAGAGGATTCATATAGCAGAAGTACAGAATGACAGATTAATCGATAGAGAAGTAGTGTTCCCAAACAAATATTAGAGGAATATCATTGACACACTTTCTAGGAAGGGATATATTCATTACAGGTTCAAGTATGTATTGCAGATTAGTGGATATACAATTCAGTCTGAGAAAAAAGAATATGTGATTATCAGTTACAACAAAGAAGCTTTTGTGATAATACAGTGACAGATGGGTCAGCATTGTGGACAGTTGAGTAGAAGAGTTATGGACAACTTATGATATACAAACATAGATGGATTTATGAGATCATTGGTAGGTCTAGAAAAAAGTATGCCAGAGCATATCTACAATCAGAATTAGTGGAATTAGTGGACAGGTGGAATTAGTTGGTCACAAAAAGACAAGCAGTGAAAGGCGTAGCAGAAAAGGGAAAGAGAAATATTTTACAGAAGCTATATCATCAGAGAGATATTGTTGAAAAATATGCCCAAGTGAAAATGACAAGTAAATGAAGATTTGAAATCAAGAAATTTTGAATGTTTTTTATATATGTCAGAGAGTTACAAGAGGAAGAACCAATGTAGAATCAACAACACTGGAAGAGAGGAAAGGAAACATACACAGGAAGTCCCATATTGTTCTACATCTTGGAGAGAAGTCAAGGGAACAAAAATCATCATAGAAATTGTTCCAGAAAGGAATATCAGTAACATACAGACAGGGGGAGACATATCGACAGGGGGATTTATCCTTTTTCCCATGATGTCAAAGGGATAGAAAGTGAGAGATCATAAGAGAGAGATTCAAGCACATGATGTCATAGAAGGATTATTCAGAGAAGGTATACTTTCAGGAGGAGTCACTCTTTGCTATCAAAAGAGAAGAGGAACATGGAAAGAAACATGAGGACAGAAACATGTGAAGAGAAAGAACATATGCATGAAGATAGGGGGAAACCCCAAGGAGAGATACTCTTTTCCATTGATGTCAAAGGGGGGGAGAAAGAAACATTGATGAGGATCAATGGTCACAATGGGAACATGAGTATTGGAGTATGAGCAATGCCATCAATGCCAAAGGGGGGGATTATTAGATAGTCGGTTTTCATTGATGTCAACTCTTGGAGTGTTTGAGATACCTCAGAGGTGTGATTGATATTGATGGTGAGTTAGTTTTCATTGATGTCAACAAGATTGGTTGATGTCAGTAGATGTGACAGGTGCACTTGATGAAGTCTACACGAAGCCCCGGAGGTGTGGTCATGAGACTTGAATTTGTTTAAGGAATAAGGACATGAAGGAAAATGAAAATTAAGGTAACACACTCATAGATGGATAGTCCTCATCATTTTATTTCCTACGGTAGGTGGTACATCATGTGGTTCCTCACGGTTAGGGAGATGTTCCCTCATGAAGTTGGAAGCCTCGAAGAATGGTCAAGAAGCCCCTAGATGGTTACAAGTCTTTAATGAAAAGCTAAAGTGGTTGTAACAAGAAATTAAAGAAGCCCCTAATATTAAGTAAATAGGTTACCCCAAAAAAGTATAAATACACCTCAAGGATTCATTCACAAGTACATTCACTCACTTATTCTATTGAATATCTTCTAGTCAACTAGTGATCTATTTGGAAAGTTTGTGACAAAGAAATTTGAGGTACTGATAAATGAGAATTTTGGGAGTATCGGGTTTGCAGACGAGAGTGAAACTTTATGAGGAGATCCTAATTTAGCAGACCCTCATGGGTCAGCTTGAGGGTGTCATGCAAGGCACCCCCGTGGGTTGCATAGTGATCATCACGCGAGGCCCCACGTGATAGGTAGACTTAGTCCCATGAGGTTAAGAAAATTTTGGGGATTATGTTAGTGTCGGGATGTTGAGGGTTGAGGAAAGGTTACAGGTTAGTATTATAGAGTTTTATATCAGCTACAGGATCAAAGGTAAGTTTTAAGGGTTATGCTTATGCTGTTATGGCACATGCATAGTGGTGATGATACATGGTTTGGCACACCTTGGTGATGAAATGATACCTTGTTAGAAGTACACTCTTGGCTATCTTGATATCTGGTTTGGTATATTTCATGGTTACGTTTTATTATTAGAGACATATCCTTATGGTGTTTGTACATGGTTGAGATACATACTTGGTATATGGTAGGATATGTATGAGATACATCTCTTGATGATATTGGTACTTGGTTGGATGATTGGTATGTTGTTTGAGGTATATGGTTGAGGCATATGTTGGTGATGTTGGTACATGATTTGGTACTTTGTTGAGGCACTTCATTGTTGATATATTATGGTACATAGTGCATGGGATGATTGAGACATATCATGAGTGATATGATATATGGTTGAGGCACATCGCATGGTATATGGTTTATGGTACATGTTGGTACATGGTTGATGGTATGGTATAGGTTTGATGCATGAGACGATACATGGTTGATGTACTTGGTATAGTACATGGTTGATGTACTTGGTGTGGTACATAGTTGATGGTATGGTACAGGTTTGGTGCATGACATTGTACATGGTTGATACATGATATGGTACATGGTTTATACATGGTATGGTACATGTGTTGGTGCATTGTTGATGCACAGTTTGGTACAGGTGTTGGTGCATTTTTTATCCACGATTTCATAAATTTTTTGGTGCATGATCGATGCACAGCTTGGTACATGTTTTAGTGCATGTTTGATGCACGGTTTGGTGCAGGTGTTGATGCATGATTGGCACAGGCTGATGTACATGGTATGGTATAGGTTGATGTACATGTTTGATGAGTTATGTACATGGTTTGGTGATGGTTTTTTTATCCATGTGAGTAGATCTAGTTGATGATGGTATGTTAGCGATAATGACATTGGAAGTGACGAGTTGATATGACAGGTTGACTGTGATAGTGGTAGTGATAGTGATTGGTTGGATATAGTGACAGGTTGACATGTTACAGGTTGATGTGACAATGGTAGTGACAGTGATAGTGGAAGTGATTGTAGTAGTGATAGTTGGTCTACACTTATATTTCAGGGCGACAAGACAGGGAAAGGAAAGGGGATTGTATCTTCCTTCTAGTTGGTGTCAGATAACTCGGGGAGTTGGAGCTTGATTCAAGTTGGAGCCTAAGAATCAGAGGGTTGTAACCTCCTTCTAGTTGGAGCCATAGAATTTAGGGAGTTGTATATTCGTTCAAGTTGGAGCCTAAGAATAAAGGGGTTGTATCCTACTTCCACTTGGAGCTACATAATTTAGGGAGTTGTAGCTTCCTTCAGGTTGGATCCTGTAAATAGGGGTTCATAGCCTCCTTCTAGTCGTAGCTGGATAATTGGGAATTTGGTGCTTCCAAGGAATGTATTCTTTAAAACACATAAGAAATAATTATATGGTTTTCTCCCATTTAGGTTTCCACGTAAATTTTGGTGTACTGTGTATTTGATGTGATGTTTCTTATGGTTATATTCTCATGATATACTGGATGCATTCACAGATGATACATTGATGATATATTGTTGATTAAGTTGAAGTTTATATATTGTGGTCAAAAGTGCTCATACAAATTCACCCCGCCCCCCTCTCAGTATTCCAACACACTTCATTTTCGATTGACAAGGAAGTCATGTGGCATTGGCCACCATCCGTGAATGTCATATTCTAGGAATTGATTTTTTGTATGCTATTTTCACATACAATGTACAAGTTGCAAACCTAATATCTAAGTGTGTTTCTTGATTTTAATTCCTATCTCAATTCAAAGAGATTGATGTGGATGGAAAAACAAATTGGGATGGAAATAAAAAGGTATGAACTAGTGGCACTTGGGCATGAGGTTTTTCAAAGGGAACTTACCCATGATAATATTAATGCCAAATTTAAAACGATAGGAGCACAATCATTCACATTCTCCATTTGAGATATTGCATATGCCTCTCTAAAATATTTTTATTTAGATACATACCTAACATTATGGGATTTTTTTCAAGAGAAAGTACTTTCCCATTAACAAGAAAAAAATGATGGAAGCTCAAAAAATTTAGATAAAAAGGGTAATGGTTCTATGTTACAAGCCATAGACCAATATGGGGCTTTAATGTAGTCAAAACCTAGAGTTTTTTTAAAGGCTTGTCAGTAGAATAAATATTTCCCTCAAATCAATGCAATAGAACATGTCATGAAAAGGTCATCCTAGGGGTATGACTTGTTTGTCTCATTAACACTAATGTTTCCATATAATTGAAAAATTGGTGTCTTTGCAATCACAATCATGTGGAGATAAAACTCTTATTCTCTTAAAATTCACCAAAAACAACATATATCTCTATTTAGGTTTGGTTTTCTAGTATAATTTGTGTACTTACATTGAAAACACCAATACTTAGCCAAAGATTACTTTTATTTTTAATTGCCATAAAAATCACAAACTATGCATATTACAATATTCCATCACAAAAGGAATAACACAATCTATTGTAGGGATGGAACTGATCAAACTCAAGATTGAATTAATGACATGTTTGGTCATTTCTTGATAACATGTGGTTATAGGTTATTATAAATTCTATCAGTGGTGTTAGATTATGAATCCCTAAATAGTCATAATTCCATAATTTCCTCTTATAAACAAAATCCATGATTACCTCTTTATGAGTTATCATCTGGTTTCCATACTCCTTAATGAAAAATTCCATAAGAACACAAATTCCAGTCATGTATATGGAGAGAGAGGGGATATTAATGACACGGGGTTTAAAAATATATTTGAGACGTGTTGGGAATTTTAGGAATTAAACAAAAGACCAAAGAATTAACAAGCATGCAAACATCGCCTTTGTATCTGGATTTCACCAAAAAGACGCCTTCGGAATAAGTTTCAACAACACTGGGAGTTGAGGAGTTCCAAACTAGTGATCCCATAAAATAGTAATAGTGTTGTAGGTCGAACCCAACAATTCCAACAATCAGGAATCCTAGGGATTATTGTGGGTGAAACTCCCAATGTTTCAAGACATGTTGGAAATATTAGGAATAAAACAAAAGAACAAATAATTAACAAGAATGAAAACATAAAGGGAGTCAACCTAAGATTACTAATACTACAAAAATCGGAGGTACTCATCGATTTTGGTGGCATTATTGGTCCCCTGAGGATATTTCCCTTGTATTGGTCTCCTTTTGGTTTCGCAACTTGGGCACAGGCTGTCTCAGGCTGTCTATGTCGAGGATTGTTTCTCTCCTTGGGGTTTTTCAGCTTGAGAACGGGTTGTCTCGAGTTGTCTCTGTCGAGGGGTCCGCCTCTCCTTGGGGTTTTGCAGCTTGGGCATGGGATATCTATGTCGAGGGTTTCACCTCTCCTTGGGGTTTTGTAGCTTCAGCACAAGTTGTCTCTGTCCAAGGTTCTTCCTTTTAACATATATCATATATGTTATAAAATATATGTTATATATATGTTATAACATGTATAATGTATATGTTATAACATATAGGTTATATATGTTATAACATATAGTTTATATATGTTATAACATAGATAACATATACGTTATATATATTATAACATATATAACATATATGCTATAACATACCAATTATATATGTGATAATATATATAACATATATCTTATATATATTCTGACATATATAAGTTTTTGACACTCCACGGTGGTTTATATACACACTGGAAATGTAACCATTTTAAGGATGAAAAGAGTAATGTTTTCCTGCTTCGGATATTTCTCATAGGGATTTGGACAAGGAATTTGTGTCCTCATCCCCATCCTTGATATTATTACTTTTTGGTGGGTATGTTGTTGGAAATTATTTTAGATTCTGAAGTTATCATGCACTCCTCACCTCGAGCACATGTCTCGCAGTTGGACCCATATGTTACCCCATATTTTGTGTGTGTATCGAAGGATACTTTTCATAAATGATCGTCACAATAAGCGTTTCCAGAGGTAAGATCGATATTCACGATGAGAAATCTACTTAAAGACAGTGGTTAGTGATGAATATGATGTACACATCTTTTTATATTGATGTTCTATTGAGTCTTGATGTACCACACATTGTCATATATTTACTTCCTTCTTCATATGTGGTGTTTATCATGTACTTGTAATGGCCTTGATGAAGAGGGGTCAAATCTAATAATGTATATGTTTAACATATATGTTATATATGTTAAAACATAGATGATACGAAGTTATGAATACTAGAAACCACACCAACTTGTTGGTTGAATGGCCTACCATTCTCACTATTGAGGAGGAGGAATAAATTGAGCAATAATGCAAGGATATCATAGGGTGTCCATGGTTTGGAGATTATCCAATTGAAATATCATGTTGCATATATATTTTGAGGAAGAGAAAATACATTGAAGGATGCAGTCCTTGGAAAGTCGTAGTGGATAGGATTTAAGAAAAGGCATCCTAATTTAGTGTTTTGGATAGCTGAAGATTTGGATCTTCACATGGTAATTAGTGGGAGGCCTTAAAGGTTCTTTTGAGAAATTGGCCAAAATATGTGAAGCCAATGCATACAACCCTTATGTGATCTAGATGCATAATGAGGTTATCTTACACATAGGAAGAACATTCAGTATGAACTAGTGGCACTAGGGCATTAGGTTTTTCAAAGGGAAATTACCCATGATAATATTAATGCCAAATTTAAAAGGATAGGAACACAGTCATTGAACTTGATTATGGTTATTGAGGCTATGCCTCTCAATGAGGTATTTGACGTAACAACTAAATAACAAGTGAACATATTTGAAAACATCTTGAGACTATTTGGAGTTCATATGCATCATCGAGAAGTGTTTGGACTTGACAAGTGGATTTTTTATGCAGTTATTACACAAATTGACAATACTAATGAGGGCCTATCCCCATCCAAACAAAAAACACCCATGAATATTCAAGCCCAACCCATCGAGAGTAGGTATAATTTAAGCCTCTAAATGTGTTGACTCAATGCATCAAACTTAACTAGTTATGGGAGCTAATGATTAACTTGGAACAATAACCCAACAAGACTATAGAAGATCTGAGTGTTTCCATGTCTTCTATTCCACCTTGTATTTATGTGGTGGTTTTAAACCCTATGGATGGTTTGAGAGTCCTAAAAGTGTATTGTATGCCTCAAGAAATTTATAGTTCCTCCTCATACCATGTCCATGACTTGGATAAGCATAGTTTGAAAAATCCATATACCTTATAATTCATATAAGTTTTACAAGGTTTAAATGTTATAGGGGTTAGAAGTGACAAGTTATATGGGATAATGTTGATAAAAATTATAGTGGTTATATCAATTAGGATTAACCCTTCTAATCCCTAAAATATTGAACACACATAACCCTTAACTCAATCCTATAAACTCTTGCCCCTATAACACTTCCAACCCATAACACCTAAAACTTATAACCCCTACCCCCCTAAAATACATATCCCTTATAGTTAATATGGCCATTAACACCTAAAAAAATATAATAACTAGCATCTAACCCTTGACCCATACAACCCTTAGTCCTAATAACATATATTTCTTAACAACATAATAACACTTAAAACCTATAGTTTATAACCCCTAACCAACACAAAAACTACCTTCATCCATAATTTCCAATATTTTATCCACTGACTAACCATATAAACACTTAATAGTTTAACACATTCAACCCATATCTTCTATAACTCTCAAAACCCTTAACCCCAACTTGTATAAACAATAAACCTTTGTAACCTCAAACCCTCAATACATAATTCATAATTATTATCAATCACATCACTCTTAACTCCTAACAAATATATGTTGGATTACTGAGAGGGGGGGGGGGGGGGGGGGGGATCAGTAATGAGACATTTATACCACTTTTAACCACAATTTATATCCCTTTAACTTATTCAACCATGTTCATCAGTTCAATATATTATTGTATCATAAACATTAAGATCCATCAATGCATAATAAACAATAATAAACACATCCACACAATACATAGTACACCAATATTTACGTGGAAACCCAATACGAGAGAAAACCGCAAAATGATTTTCTTATATGTCAAAGAATTACATTCAAGGAAGAACCAACTTTCAATTCTCCAGCTCCAACTAGAAGGAGGCACCAACCCTCTAGTTCTGGCTCCAACTAGAAGGAGGCTACAACCCCTGGGTTCTCCGGCTACAACCAAAAGGTGGATGCAACCACCTAGTTCTTAAGCTCCAACCTGAAGGAAGCTCCAACTCCCTAAATCTTTGGCACCAACCGAAAGGAGGCTACAACCCCCTTTCCTTGCCCCGTCCAACCACCCTGAAATATAAATGCCAAATGTAGAAAACTTGTCATTGTCACTAAATCAACCACTACCAATGTCAACCTATCATTTTCAACCTGTACCAACAACCTATACCAATCAACTAACACCAAACAACCTGTACCAATCAACCTGCACCAAACAACTTGTAACAACCTATACCAATCAACCTGCACCAAACAACCTGTACCAATCAACCTGCACCAAACAAATAGTACCAAAAATATATACCAACACAAGTGCATCAACTATGCACAACACAACATGTCACAACAACTTGTCTCATCAATATCATCAACCAAATTAGATCTATTCACCAAGATCATTCATTGAGACAACTCTAAACCATATGAAAAATATCATTAAGATGTGCATCAACCAAGACTACTCAAAAACATCAACAAGATGTACCACAATCAATATGTGCTTCTAAAACTATACCAATACATATACGCCACATCATCCATAAACCATGTGCCAACAATACTACTAGCAAGTGCCTTTAATAATGTACCAAGCATGTACCAATGATGTATCATCAAATCAAACTATGACTCATCAAGATGTATCAACATCACCATATCATACATCTCATGTATGTTCCAACTCATCAACTATATGTCTCAACATGTACCCAACATGTACCTCAACCATATACCAAAGACATATGCCAATATAACCAACAAGATTCCTCTAGTAATACATCACAATATCCATAGGTCAAATCCCATAAAACCTCACATCAAATCATGTGACAAAAATTCACTCTTGTGTAGCCTCAAGTCTATACCAATCATATACCAAGAAGACTAACAAAATCCTCTCACAATGTAACATAAGATATACCAATTAAACTCAAACATGCACCAACAATATAATTCAACAAATACAACAAGTACTATACATCAATAGTACCTCTAAACATGTACCAAGAATGTACCTCTATAGATCAAGGATATGCCTCTAGCAAGCATCATATCATCATGATATACCTCATAAAAAAAGTTCCATAACCTCATTGATAAAGTACTTAACATGAGAAACAATATACCTTGAAAAAAATGCCTCAATCCACAGATTAGGGTTTGTACCATGCATCCAAGATATGCCTCAATATTATACACCAAAACTAAACCATATTCCATCATCATACACCCTTCAAAACACACATACAATCATACTTGTAGCTATGTGACTAAACTGGAACATCAAACCATTGATATCATTACATTGCATAGCCTATGTAGCATGTTACTAGCCTTTTTCCCAAATTTACCAGTGCATCGCTAGACAGAGACTAGTTTACCCACGAGGATGCCTCGCTAGACAAGTATAGTGCAACCCATGAGGACCTAATTAATTTGGTTTTTTCATAAACCCTTTCCCTCTACAACTCTAAAACTTTGTTGTCAAACTTTCTTTGCTTCCTCAGCTTCGTGCAACCTCAGATTTGTCAATTATACATGCAAATAACCTTTCACAAAATAAATATTCAACTAAGTTCAATAGGTCCTAATGGGAGTCCCTTTCTCTCTTATTTATACTCTCCAAGTGGCTTCCTTTAGGGGTTATCTTATAACTGTCTTACCCAACTTCCCTCTTTTAGGGCTAACCCAATTTCAACTACTTTAACCACTTGTAGCTACTTTATCCACAATTAGTAAACTCACCACTTCTTGTTGCAACAAATTTATTTTTAATTATTTTCTTATTGCAACAACTTTACCCATGATTAAATCCTAGCTACAACCAATTTGACTAGTAAACTTCTTCTAGGAGCTTCTAGAATAATTGACTTCTTTGACCTTCTAGGGGCTTCTAGATAACTCAAAAGGGTTCTCCAACTTCACAAATCCATAACTCCCTAACCATGAGGAGTTATGTGGCGTACCACATATCACCAAAAACGGCACGACATGTATCCATCCAAAATATTCTCACCTACAAAATCATTGATTTTCATGTATTAATTCCTCAAACAAAATCGGGTCCCTTAACCACACCTCTGTGGTTACCGAAATGTGTTACCGGACATACTCAAGGATTGACATCAATCTACAATATCACTCTCCAAGGGATGACATCAATGACAACCAACTATCCAAACCAACTTTCTATCAATCTAAACTAGTTGTCCAACAATATAACACTTAAACATTATAAAATATATAACCCCTAACCCATATATATAACACACAACACCCTAAACCCTACAAATATAATCACCTCTAACATATATAACCCTTAGAATCCCAATAAAATATGACCATTAATAATAAGTAACCAATGTAGTCTCTAACTAACTCATATATTCATAAAAACACATCTCACCCATAACCATGATAATGTCTAATCCACCCCTATAACCCATAACCCCTAAAACATATTGCAAGCTAGGATATTGGCATCCTTGACTAGGAAACATAGCCATTGGTCTAACATTGTACTTGCAAAAAACAATAGTGGATGTGACTATAGTGGGTATAGTGGCAGGTGAAGGACGTGAAACAACATCACCATGTGCAACTGCATTAGATAGGTTGGGTACTCTAGATAATGGCTACAATCACCAAGTGTTGAACTAGTCAGATACATGATTTAATGATCCAATATTAATAATGTACACATGTGCATCTTGTAAATTTTAGCAACAACTATGGATGTGACTAAAGTAGATTCATTGTTGGAATATGATCCCATAGTAGATGCACCAATAATAGAGTGTACCATAGTGGCCTCATTGAAACTAATGGTGGTTATAGTGATAGGTTAAGGGTAAAAAACAACATTGTGTGCCCTCACTACTAGATGGTGGTATGCCCAACTAGGACTTAATGGTCTTATCCCACTAGTATATGATGACACCAAATAGTCAATATCTCAATAAATGTTTCATGACATACCATCATTTGTGTCAACTGGAGCAATTAATCTTGTGTTTGTGGAAGCAACTTCTCTGGAAGTGGGAATTCCAACAAGGTCAATGGATTAGGTATTTTTCATCTTGGTGCTTCACATTGGATCAATTATGTGGAATATCCAAACAAGCATCATGGAATTGTAAGTGATTAAAATAGTTAACAAGTTTCCCCTAAACAAAATCTGCATACTTTTTCCTCAAGAAACATAGTGGGATTTCCCTATTGTTATGAGCTTGCACATTAAATCCATGTATTACCTATTCATAAAATTATCAATAAATGGTTGATAAGTGCATCATTTGATAGATATATGATGTCTGATAGTGTTTTGGATTTAACCTATATGAGGGCCTATGTATTCTTATAATATTCAACCCGTAGCTTCTATAACACCCACCACCCTTAACCCTAACTTATATAAACACTAAACCTTTATAACCTCAAACCCTCAATACATAATTCCTAATTATTATTAATCATGTCACTCTTAACTCCTAATAAATAAAACACTTAAAATTTATAAAATATATAACCCCTAACCCATATATATAACACATAACACCCTAAACCCTATAAATATAATCACCTATAACATCTATAACCCTTATCATCCCAATAAAATATGACCATTAATAATAAGTAACCAATTTAGTCTTTAAATAACTCATATATTCATAAGAAACCATCTCACCCATAACCATTAACGACCATCTCACCCATAACCATGCTTCATGTAGCTTCCTTTAATGCTTAGGTAAGGTTCCCCATTTTTTCTTCTCCTCTTCCTCTTGGTCCTTGGTCATTCGTTTGTCTTTATTAGATCATTTGAGAAACTTGTTTGGGGCACTATCTTACTCTATGGGACCAATTTGTGACTCCCTTCATAGTTAGGTTCTAATTTTATCGTTTGATTGTCGAATTATTTGTGTGAGTCATATTTGAGTCTCAAAACCCTCCCATATTGTCAACGCATGCATCTATTATAACCATGTCAAATTTCAGTGCATACAAGCACAAACCGAAAAAATTTCAACGTTGGACCCATTCATAAGTCACTCTGCGTGGACTCAAATTAAAGAATAATTTCCACTAATTAGAACCTTGTAATGGTGCCATTATGAGTACACATAGACCAAAGATTTCATTTATAGGGTCTATGTGGTGGTTTTAGAATCTATGCATGGTTTGGGAGTCCTAAAAGAATATTGTTTTCCTTAATACATTTATAGTTCCTTTGCATACCATGTCCATGACTTGAAGAAGCATAGTTTGAAAAAAAATCAATGATAGCCCCTTTCACTAGTCATTGTTTCTAGAAAGTTCCGATGAAGATGTTATATGAATGCAGAACATGTTCATTGAAATGGACTCGTCACAATACAATGATAACGATGACGTATAATTTCATCTCCTTCATGGTTAGGTTCTAATTTTATCGTTTGATTGTCGAATTATTTGTGTGATTCATATTTGAGTCTTGAAACCCTCTCATACCATCAAAACATGCATCTACTATAACTATGTCAAATTTCAGTGCATAGAAGCACAAACTAAAAAAATTTCAATGTTGGCCCCATTCACAAGTCACTCTGCGTGGGGTTAAATTAAAGAACAATTTCCAATAATTGGTAATTAATCGACAACCTTGAAAATTGTTAAGAAACCCAAATTTAAAATTGGAGATGATGGTTTAAACCTAAATGAGCCTCTCTTGGTTTCAAGAATAATATATTCTCTAATGAACAAGGCCAACCCACGTGAAGGTGGAAGCTCATATACCCCCCCCCTCCCCCCTACATCACTCTCAATTCCCCAATACCTGATGTATCTACTATAAAATATTTGAAAGCAACATAGTAAGAATCAAGCATAGAAACTAAGAAAACAAAAATTTAAGGAAAATGAAAGAGAAAAAATCAATTGGAAACATATAAATACATACCTCCCACATTTCAACATTTTAATATCATTAATATTGTTCTTCATCCAACTCAACATCTGTATCATCTAGTTCAGAATTGATTTTGAAAGTATTTTCCATATCAATATCATCATCAATGTCAACATTTCTAATCATATCATCATCTATATCATCATCAGGAACATTGTCTCCAACATTTGGTTCGACTTCTTCAAGTTCTTAAACTAAAATATCGTTGATATCATCTTCATATAAAACATTGTTTGGAATATCTCCTTGAACTTCTATGACGTCTTCGTCTGACACATAAACTAATTGCTCCTCTACATCATCTACTTCTTCAATATAATCTTCTTCTACTACATTATACTTTACTGACCTTCCTCTTGGATCATATCTAACAACATATTGTTGTAATGTAGTTCAATAATGAGAGGGGGGATGGATTAGTATTGGTAAATTATATCAATTTTAAATAATTATTTATTAACTTTATTGATCAGCAAGAAACTTCAGTAAATAACATCAATAATTATAAACTTAAATTACAAATTAAAAGTTTTATATGAAGATTGATTTAGAGCACCAACTCTAGGAGACAAAAATCCCCTTGTTCAAGGCACCAACCCTACGAAGAACCGACTCCCTTTCTTTAGGGCACCAACCCTAGGAATCACCAACTCCCTGGTTTTAGGGCACCAACCCTAGGAAGCACCAACTCCCTTGTTTTAGGGAACCAACCCTAGGAAGCACCAATTCCCTATTTTTACACTTTAATTAGCAAAGGATATTAATCCTTCCTTGTTCCTCCCTACCACCCTCACTTCATAAGTATCTTTATATTTTTTCCTTGGACTCTGCACTTGTTTCTGATCTTCTGATGTAGACCACAGAGACACATTTTTTTCACCATACATTTTTGTTTATATAATATTCCAAAAGGTATGAAATTGAACCATTGTGTCTTTTAATAATGAACCATTACACCTTTTCATTTTATTAACAAAATAACGATAATGTTGTCATTTTTAATTAGGAACGCATTTTCTCCTTTGTTTATCTCTTTAAGAAAAGGCTTTTTAATTATATTTTTAACTTCATTTTCCTTGACTTCATAGTTATCTTGATCATGTATTTTATCCTTTATCAGTTGATTAGACATGATTCAAATCTTCTTATTTTAATCTCGTGTTTACTGTAATCTCAATCCTTCAATAGATTATATTTTAAACTTAGTTTCCTGGTACACTTTCATGTACCTTAAATAGACGATTTCCATATGACTAGATTGTTGTGACTTATGGTTTAAAAAAATATGGCACGAAAACATGTACTCTAGTTGTTTGTACGTCGGGAAATTCTCGACCACTCAAGCCACAAAGTCGAGTCGGAAAGTAATATAGAGTCGACCACCTGAAAGTTGAAATGAAAAAATGAGTCAATCATAATGCACGTTGAATTTTATCGGGGTTGGAGTCGGAGGTATTGTAAGTCGAATTTTATCCAAGCCGAAGTCGAAGGAAATGCAAGTTGAAGTTTATCGGGGCTAGAGTCAAAGGAACTGTAAGTCGAAGTTGAAGTCGAAGGCAATGCAATTAGACTCTATCCAAGTCAAAGTTGAAGTTGGAGGCATGGTAAGTCGAAGTTTATCCAAGTTGAAGTCGAAGGAAATGCAAGTCGAATTTATCTGAGTTGGAGTTTAAGACGAAGGCACTGTAAGTTGAATTTTGTCTAATTCAAAGTCGGAGGCACTAAAAGTATAAGTCAGAGTTGGAGGTAATGTTTAAACATTAAGAAATTTTCACAAGTTCCCGATGGTCGATTCAACCGACTGTGGATTTCCACTGCTCTACGTTTTGTGTGTTTTTCACAAATTCCCAACATCCTGATGGTCAATTGTTCTGACTCTGGAGTTCCACTGCTCTATGTTCTGTGTGTTTTTCACAAGTTCCTAACATCCAGATGGTCGATTGACCCGATCTCTACGTTTTTCAAGTGTTTTGTATTGCAATCTCTTTTAAGATTCTCTTCGATCAATCAGGTTCATCCCCTTTTTGACATCAACGATAATATTGTCCAACATTCTCCCCCTTTGGCATTGATGGAAACACAGTAAGAACCCTTTGTTTTAACTTAGTAACTAGATTTTATTGTTGATCCTCCCCCTTTTAAATCAATGACAAAAGGGACTTTCTTTGCTCCCCCTATCTTCATACTTTATGTTTTGGACTTGTTTTACTGTTTATCTCTCCCCCTTTGACACCAAAGGCAAAGGAAATTTCCTTCTTGTATTTTGTGACTCCCTCTGTCAACAATTCTCCCCCTTTGACTACTAATATTAGAAAATCAAGACCTTTCAAGATAAATTGGACCTTTGTCAACATATGTCAAGTTCATGCTCTACAATAGTCCTTTGATTCTGCAGAAACCAACTTCTACTTCTTCCCCTTTAGAAACAAGATCAATTTGGTCATATCATTTGTTGATGTGTTGTTGCCTCAACTACTCTAGACATGTTTTAGTATTCAATGATACTTTAAGATATAATTATATTCTAACCAGTCTACTTCAATGATGCACTAGATATCCTTTAATCGTTTTTTCCCTTCATTCCTTCAAGAGTGTGCCCATATTTATACACATGTTTCTCAAGAACTACGTTCATTTCCTTCAAGAATTCTTCCAATTTATTCATGATGTTAGTCATTTATTCGTTCATTTGTAACCCAAGGGCCTCGTCATTTTTTTTGTCTTAAACAGTGATATGGTTATGCCCATGCTATCACAACCATCTTCTTCACATTTAGATATTTCTCATGCTCATATTTCTGCCCAAATAGAATTAAATTTGATATTAATCTTGTAGTTCCTTAAACCATGATCTTTTTCTCAATAACCTTTTGTTGGAAGTAAGATTCATCTTCATAAGTTTCTTATTATTTGGGGAATTCCATCATCAAAGATTAAGGACATAGAGAGAGTCCCTTTGTAAGGGAGAAGGACATAGAGAGAGTCCCTTTGTCTTAACATTAAGCTTCACATAAATTCGACACATTTAAACACAGAAGTTTAGAAAACAATTAAAGAATTTCACAACTTTCGACAAATTTAAACGCCGAAGTTAAGCAGAAATTAAACACCGAAATTCCACAAATTTCGATGAATCTAAACGCAGAAGTACAACTAATTTTCACAATTTCAACGAAATTAAATGCAGAAGTAAAACATATTTTAAACACTGACTTTCTACAAATTTCGATGAATTTAAACGCAAAAGTAAAATAGATTTTTAACACCGAATTTTCACAATATCGATGAAATTAAACGCAAAAGTAAAATAGATTTTAAACACTAAATTTTCACAAATTTCGACGTATTTAAATGCAGAAGTAAAACAGATTTTTAAACACCGAATTTCACACATTTTCGAAGAATTTAAACGCAAATAAAAGTACCGTAACCGAAGAAGAAGAATCCAAAGTGGTTGTCCCACAATTGCGCTCCGTACAACACCTTCTTGCTAACCACTAAGACCTCATCAATATCTCCCATCCAACACTAGGGGTACTCTTCTCCCCCCTAAGCCCCCTGAGCCACAAAGGGTCCACGCACAAAAACCAAAGAAATCTAGCTCTCATCTTGCCTCGCAAGGTCGAGCTACCACTCTCTATTCGTGTTGGGTATCCCAACTCCCACAAGAAAAATCAGTCAAGAGAAAAATCCCGCAGCATAACCTTATGCATACCAATCATGATCAATATCCCCTCTCGGCCATTTCTTTTATAGAGTTCTTCTTAGTGACAGTTCCATTTGTACATTAATTTCATTTTATTAAAAAATAATTAGGAAAAATTCTCCCTCTTACACTTGCCACTCGATCCCTTAATTGCACTATAATTTCATTTAATTAAATAAATTAAATTGTCAATTTCCCTCACCCACCTAAAAGTGTTCCTCAAAATGCTCCTCGATGTCCCTTTATTCCCTCACATTCCCTTAATCACTAACACCTTTCTTAAAGCTTAGTTGAGTTCTAATTTGGAAATTTATCTAGACTAGATTCCCTTCTATGTTCTACATTCCTTTTGTATTTAAATTTCCCCTTTTGGTCTAAGTTCTAAATTAGCAAGTTTTTCACATAGCTGACAATTAAATTTTTGATAAATTATTTCTCCTTTTATTTTTAAATTTGATTTTTCTTCATCCCTACCCCTCATTTATTAATTGATTAATTAGTTTTATTTCTTATACCCCAATTAGACCTATGCCCTAATTTCAACTAGGCTTAGCAAAATTGTTTTTAAGGGAAAATTTATAATTATTAAACTTTACTCATGCAACATTTATTTTAAGGCGACCAAGTCAAAATGAGATATTGTTTTCTAGGTACCGAGGTTCATTGACTCACCAGTGTTAAAAACCGCGACATGCCCTTCAATATGCATTACGTGCTCCAAGGGTGCCACTCGCCTTCATTCATGTTTCATTTATGCAATGTGCCCTTCGAGACGCACTACGTGCTCCAAGGGTGTCACTCGTCTTTTGAACAATTTTGGTAGACGTCCAGCCCTTGGATTCAATACTCCGTCAGGCAACCTTGTGGGAGACTAAGGGCCTCTAAGTAATAAGGACCTTGACTTATTGCATTCCCCTTAGAATATTCGTGAGCGACTATCTTAGTCTGCCCTCATGACATTATGGATATCTCAAACTACGTAATTGTTAACCTACATTTCGAGTCACGGTGAGAGTGCTAGTATTTTGCAGTAGGGGTGCTTCCACACCTCTCTCTCAATATCTCTGGTTATCGTGCATGAGCCCTTTACTCCAAATGTGAGTCTGATTAACAATAAATCGCCATACTTCATCCATCAACGAAACATGTTAGCGATCCATAAACAACATCATAATATACCTAGTCATATGTCACATATGCAATAACAGAAATACTCAAACCATATACAGTCCACTCCCTGACTCGATTCGAAGTCCAAGGAGTTCCATCGATTCCATCGACATCCTCAATCTATAAATATTCATTCACACTTAGGAGAAACCAATCAATAGCACCTTCTTATACATAATAACATAACATAACATCATATATCACAATCTCGTCATCAGAATCCATAAGCGAAGCATTCAATCACATAATGAACCAGATCACTTGCACACAAGTGTCCTCAAAGAATAAGTCACATCAGGTGCACGCAAGAGCGGGATGTTACATGCACCCCCTCTTGTTTTAGACTTTGTCCCGAAGTTTCACAGTATACAAGTGCAGAAATAAAGTATCTGACAATATCTAAATGTCTAGCTATCAAACAAAAATGGAAACTACTGACGCATATCATATGTGTCCTCCCAAGTAGTCGAGTCCAGACTATAATTATCCCACTGGACCTTGACCTAATCAATTTTTCAATGTCATAGTTGTCAAATGTGATGGTCCAGAATGTGGATTGTTTCCACCGTCAGCGCACCCTCATCCGATACCTTCAAAGAACTCATGTCAATCACATGTGTAGGATCACTAACATAATGTCTCAAGAAAGATACATGCAAAACATCGTGCATACACCTCAAAGAATCAACAAAGGCTAGTCGATAGGCCATGGGCCCCTTTCTTTCAACAACCTCGAAAAGTCTTACAAACCTAGGAGATATTTTAGCACCCCTTCCAAACTCGATCGAACTCTTGTGCGGTTTCACCCGCAAGAAGACTCGATCGCCAATTTCATAACTACGGTCAGTGTGATGTGCATCGACATAACTCTTATGTCGATCCTACGCTTCCTTGATCCTTTGTCTTATCATTTTCATTTTCTCTTCCATTTCTTGGATTGCTTCTGGTCCTACCAAGACCCTATCCTCAAGTCAATCTCAACTCAAAGGCGTCTGACACAGTCGCCCGTAAAGAAACTCGAATGGTGCCATATTAATGGTTCTTTGATAACTGTTTTTGTATGAAAATTATACCAGTGGCAAGAACTCTTCCCAACACTTATGTTGATCCATCACGTACATACGCAACATGTCCTCCAATATTTGGTTCATCTTTTTGTCTGCCCGTCTGTCTCTTGGTGATATGTGGTACTAAAGTTAAGTTGGGCTCCCAAGGCCTCTTGGAAACTAGTCCGAAATCGTCTTGTAAACACCGATCCTCGATCGGATATGATCCTCTTAGGCACACCATGCAACCTAAAAATCTCGTTGATGAACACTCTAGCTATGTCTGGTTCCTAATATGTCATACGCACAGGGATAAAATGAGCACTCTTCATCAGAGAATCAACTACCATGAAAATTGAGTCGTTCCTCCTTGCCATTAGTGGAAATCCAACAATGAAATCCATCGAAATGACCTCCCATTTCAATTTTGGAATAGCATCTGGATGTAGTAATCCTACTGGATGTCTTTGTTCAGCGTTCACTTGCTAACATTCTAGACATATTTCCATGTAGTTGACTATGTCCGCCTTCATTCATTTCTAGAAGAATAAGGGTTTAAGGTCTTCACTCATCTTTGTGACTCCTAGATGAGCCATGTACACTGCTCTATGAGCTTCATTTAAGATCAAACTTCTCAACTCGTTGTTGGGGGATACATAAATCTGGTTATTGTATCTCAATAATTTGTCGTTGTCCACAGTAAATACCTCAAATTTTGGTACCAACATGGTGTTTGGTTCGATAAATTTCTTAACCTCTTTATACCAATCATCGTCACGTTGTAACGTTAGAATATTTTCACGTAGATTCGTCTCAAGAGGTATCACCGAAAATATGCATGGCCTCTGACTCAACACATCACCCACTCTGTTCATTGTTCCTTTTATGTAGGTAATCTCTGAATCGTACTCACTAAGTAGTTCCGACCAACGCCTTTGTCGCGCATTCAAGTCACTTTGCGTAAAAATGTGTTGTAAACCACAATGCTTCGTTTTTAGTTCAAAATTTTGTCCAATCAGGTTGTGTCTCCACACTCTCAAGGAATACACAATGGATAATAACTCCAAGTCATGTGTCGTGTATTTCTCCTCATTTCTTCTTAACTTTATTGATATGTAAGTGATCACTCGACCGTCTTTCATCAAGACTTTGCCTAAGAATTCCTTGGATGCATCAGTGCATACCAAGAATTTCTCGTCCATGTCAGGGACCTTTAATATTGGTGTTGTCGTCAAAAACTCCTTCAGCCTTTGAAATGCTTTCGCACATTTCTTGATCCACACAAACCTTTTTTTCTTCTTATGCAATTCTATAATCGGATTTTCTATCTTCGAAAAACCCTCGATGAATCGTCAATAATATCCCGCTAAACCCATGAAGCTACGCACTTCTGGTACATTCGTTGGCACAGGGCATTCCATGATATCCTCTACCTTCGCTGGATCCAAAGCGATACCTTCTTCAGAGATGACATGCCCTAAGTAATGAATCTTCGATTGATAAAATGAGCATTTCAATAGTTTCCCAAACAATTTGTTCTCCCGTAGACACTGTAGTACTAAGTGCAAATGTTTGTCATGTTCTTCCATCATCCATGAATAAATCAAAATATCATCAATGAATACTTGAACAAACTTTTCCAAGTATTCGCGGAACACCCCATTCATCAAGCTCATGAATACCCCTAGGAAGTTTGTCAGTCCAAATGGTAAAACAGTAAACTCGTAATATCCAAACTTTGTCTTAAAGGCAGTCTTAGGAATGTCTTCCTCCTTGATATGTAACTGGTGATACCCTGATTTCAAGTCAATCTTTAAAAACATCATCACACCCTTCATCTGATCAAACAGGTCGTCTATCCTTGGAAATGGATATTAGTTCTTGATCGTTTCCTTTTTCAATTGACGGTAGTCAATGCAGAGTCTCCACGACCCATCCTTCTTCCGTGTGAAAATAACAGGTGCACCCCATGGTGACACACTTGGACGTATAATTCCTAGGTCTAGAAACTTCTTCAATTGCATTTTCGACTCCTATAACTTAGGGGTTGACATCCAATAAGACATTCTTGCTATTGGCTTAGTCTCAATTTTTAAGTCGATGGTAAATTCCAATTCCCTCTCAGGCAACAACCCTAGTAACTCCTCTGGGAATACATCCGCAAACTCTCATACTACCAGAAGGTTTTCTAGTCCTTCTTCCACGCCCTTTTAGTTCAACAAAAGGATCACATATAGCTTCCATCCCTTGCACATACTCTTCCAAAGCTATAGTGAAGAGATGAAACTTAGGGAAACTCCTTGGTTCCTTCCTACAATCACACGTCTTTGTCCCTCATCATCAACAAAACTCAATTGTTTTGTCTTACAGTTGAGTGTTTCCTCATGCAATTCCAACTAGTCCATACCGATCATGACGACATAAGATCCTAAGATCATGACGTACAGGTTGGCCTTCATGACAAAATCTCCCAGCTTAAGGATACAACTCGTAAACTTTCCTCCAACCTTATGTTTGGCTCATGAATCCATTTATACATAGCTAAACTCATCTTGTTTGACTCCCTTTACCTTAAATATTTTTAGGGCTACACCAGAAATAAATCTCTTTGTAGCACTTGGATCTATCAAAATAATAATGGTCTGGTCAGCAATGGCACATGATGTCTCGAGCATAGTAGATTGGTGCTTGGCCTAGTGGTTATTCACCATTGCATGAATCTGATGGGCCTTTCCCAAATAACCTACGGTTGTGTGTCTGATTGATCTCATTGTTATGGCCCTCTCAACTAGGTAGTCACGTTGGTAATGTGTCTCTCCATATGTCTAGCACCCGGTGTTACACATTATTTTCATCATCCCTATGATTGATCCAGGTGGATATCGGTGGCCACCCACCTTTTTCGACTGGCTCAAAACAGTTTTCTGGTAATTTTGGCAATTTACTATTTTTAGCAGTTTTTAACTTTCGGGGGCATTTTGAGGGCCTAAATGAAGGTTTTTCGAGATCGAGGTTCTCAATAATATTTGAAGGCATAATTAAGCCCCTAAAATTAATCTCTTCAACAATACATTTCCAACGAGCTATCATACGCCTAAAATGGAGATCGTATGCAAAAGTTACGACCCCAGGAAGTTGATATACTAACTTGCCCAAATGGAGCCCACATGACTCTTGGCGCTTCATCTCCTAGGGTTAGGTTTTTGGATGTCTAGGACTTTTGGCATTTATGTTTATTGTAAAAAGGCCTCCATATCCTCATTGTAATCATCTTCTTGCGAATGTGAGTAGCCATCACATCTGTTCTCAGAGATAAGCTGCCACCATTCTAGTGAGTCTTTCACTCTGTATTTTTACAGTCTCTGTACATTTCTTTGATTAATAGAAATCGTGTATTACTGTATATCTAAGTTTACGGTTGCATCTTTGATACATTTCTGTTATATTATTGAATATATGCAATATCTTTGTGCATTTCTTTATTATATCTCCGCTCTCATTTTGTGCCGAAAATAATCTGGATCAATGATCGTTAATGATGTAAACCTATATGTAGTCTTCAGAGGGGTCAGTGGCCTGAGTTCCTGAATAAAGAAGGAAGAAGAACTTTTCCTGAGAAAACAAGTTGCATTTTCCTTTATGAAAACCCTATTAAAGATTATTTTTGCATGCTACACTATGGCTAGGGTGCGAGAATGCCTAATTCTCGTAGGTTGCACCATAGCTGGGTTGCGAGAGGTTTGCAGGTTACTCTATAAACAGGGTGAGAGAATGCTCATACGTGGGAAAAATGAGAATCTTCTCGATGCTCCTAGAAGGAGAAACTTCCATGGTGAGGTGGCATCTGAATGGTTTGGATCTTACTCGCTTTCATGATTTAATGGGATCATCCTAACCTCCTCACCTTATCCTCTTCAACTTATAAAAGGAGAGGAGCTCTCATGGAGAAAGTTAGCTTTGGAGATTTTGGAATTAGCTTGGATTGGATAGAGTTGTTTTTGGCTTGGGATTGTTAGCTTGGTTAGAGTAGCTTTGAGATGAGCCATTTTGTCAAGATAGATTGTGAATATTATCAGATCTATGCTCTCAGAATTCTTGGAGTGGAAGTGTGTGGGGAACGAAGGATAGTTGGGAGGGACCTTACGACATCAAGGCCATTGTTGTAATCTATCTTTCACATTTAATATGATACAGTAATATGATTATTTCCTATAAATCTTGTTTTGTTTTATTGTATGATTCCTTGATCACATACATAGGTTTATATTGAGTTTATTCTATTACTATCACTTTGGTTGGTTGTGTGCTTTTGCAGGATCATCATTGTATGAGCATTGGAACTGATCTAGGATGGTGATGGAGAGAGGCAATGGCGTTTAAATGGCATGTCACCTATCCCTCTTTAGTTAGTAAATTCAATACCTAAAACTTAAGGAAAGCATCATGTTCTGGTGTGTTTTGTTCTAGATCTAGGTGGATCTAGGGAGATCAGTTAGTGTCTACACCTACCAATTTATCCGATAACAAAATTGGCGACTCCACTGGGGAACAGATTGTTTCCTAGTTACTCTAGTTTCCCTTACTTTGATTGCTTGATTTATGGTCTCTGAGTCTGTGGGAGATCCATCCAGACTCTCTGGATCTGAAACTTCACTCAAAAATTTTGTCCTTTTTCCATATTTTTCTTGATTACAAACCTTCTCGCACTGTACCTCTCTATGGCCTGTGAGAATCATTGATGTTCGTACCCTACTGTTCAGTTTAGTGCGACCTTCTCACACCCTGTATGTATATAGACTGCGAGAATCCCTAATTCTCGCATTGTACCCCACTACCAGGCTGCGAACTCATTTGTAAAAGTTTTGGATTAGGTATTCCTTTCTTTTTGATTCCCAATTTTCCTTTGATCAATTGGATTGAACGTTTGGAGCCTATATTGATATGTTTATAGTCTTCTTGATATTCTTTGAGTTGCTTTTAGCCATCTTTGCTTTGTTTGGTTTTGAAGGATTAGTCTCTTTCTTTGAGTGTCTTTCAATTACAAACCCTGTGTTTTCTTTAGAATTGTTTAGGGAAAGATAATATTTCTTCTTAATAGTTCACCTTAAAAGAAAACTTTTAATTTGGGTTTCTTTGTTTCAAGAAAGTTCATTATTGCTTTTAGTTAAATTTTTGAAACAAAAAGATTTAATTTCTTACTTTATATTGGATTGGGGGCATCCTTGCATTTGAAGTAGCGGAATTGCATGATTCTTGGCATTTTTTTATCTTAAATTATGAAAAAATCTCCCCCTCATGGCCGGGGGGGGGGGCATGAATCGTGCATTGGTGTACAGTCTTTTTTGCTCATTTCTTGAGAATATTGATATTGATGAGTTTTAAGATTTTGGGACATTGTGCATCTAGGAATGATAAATGTTTTCTACTTCTCGTAGCATAGCTTTCATCGAAATGAAAAGATTGCATCTTCATCTCTTTGCATAACTTTCGAGTCAGTCAAAAAACCATATTGTCCACACCATTTTCCTTTTGAGTAACAATWGCCATAAAATAAGGCGCTTATAAAAATTGATTAGACATTTTTATCTTTTCTGGTAGCAAACCTACATTATATTAGTCGTAGGGCTTTGGAATAGGTGTGAAAGATAACTTTCCAAAGCTGCAAACAAACATAGTATCTTGTGATAGGGAGAGTTAAATACACTTACTACATTTTGTCTTGGAAATCCCTTCTAACACAAGGGTCAATCACGAGGTCGCATTAAGACTAGCAAAGTTACTCACCCTGCTTTGTTAGTCTTGGTGTAGAGATTACGTGTATTATGGGGGTCGCTTGAGAGGTATACCCACAATGATGAGTGGAAGCCTTTCAAGTTGATTTTGGGCTAGATACCCTGCCCTTGCGTGTGGATCGGACTGTCGATTGTTTCCCCAGGCATCACTGTAGCGATTGGTAACCTTAGTGGACTATCTCTTTAGGGTCTTTACACAAGGTGACTGTGGAGAGGCAAGTCTTCACGGTACCTGGAATCGACGTTGTCCAAACTCACTCGGGCTCCTTGGAGGGTATACCCATGATTATGTGTGGGAGCTTGCACCAAGGCGTAAGTCCGTTAAGCAGGTCGTCAACGTAACTTTTCCCCCCTCTCTATCTCAACCCCTTCTTACTTTGTTCCCGCGACATTGGATTTCACCACCAACTAGTGTGCTCATTGTGAGAAGGTTTTGTTTGCTTGTTTTCTTACTAGATTTTTAACGTGTGTTTTTTGTTTTCCCTAGTGGACTCTAGATTGGATCTTTATTTTTATGGCGTCAATTCTCGAAATGACCAACGAAGGAACTCATTTTCCAGGCGAACCTTTTGTTTTTCCTTCTTACAGAAACATTGGTCCTCCTCATATTGCTACTTTGAGCCTTCTAGGTCTCACAATTGGATTAACGGTATGGTTGTTTTCCACTTAGGTAATCTCGAATGCAGTTATTGATTCAGTCACAAGAACTTCCCTCCAAGAGCATCAACCTCATGTTGATCCTTCACCTTCTTCACCAGTAAGGTCTTCTTTGCCTTCTTCACTTGCAAGGTCGCCTTTCGTTTCATCTTCTTTGTCAAGTGAAATTTCTAAATATAGTAACCTAGTGAGTAAGAAGAAGAAGAAAAGAAAGATTAAGAAGAAGAAAGATAAACAAGGGTCAAAAAGGTTGGTTGTGGAGCCTGATTATCTTCCTGATTCATAGGTCCTTGCTTTCAGCCATGTTTATACCCCATGAAGTATTTACACCCCAGAAGTATGTACACTCTTCCATGCGGGGGAGTGCAGAGGGAGGGTACCCCCTCTGCGGGGTCCGGGGGCGCTATCCCCCCGGCTGGGGGGTATGGGGGCAAGTGGGCCCCCAGCGGGGGTTCAGGGGTGAAGCCCCCGAAGCAAAAATTGCCTTGTAAAAGTATATTGTAATTTCATTGTAAATCTGGACCGTTCATTATAAGGTCGCAGATCTAACGGTAGAGATTATGTTAGGGTTTTTTGCCCTAG
>ML798318.1:68329-95772 GCA_009831015.1 Picea engelmannii | reverse complement strand
TTTTTTCCCTAGAAGGCAACCCTCTTTTATGAGGGAAATGTATCGTGGCTATGGTTGATGGTGAATATTGTATTTTGAGAGAGGAGACTGTGAGAGAAAGAAGAGGAAGTTACAGCGGGTTTTGTTGTAGGTTGTATCCCTTCCTTTGCTGGATAATAATAAAGGAAGGACCTGGAAATTTCTCTGGTGGACGTAGCCCACACTAGGTGAACCACGTAAATCTGTGTCTCTCTTGTATTGTGTGTCTTCTATGTTTTTTCTCTTCATTTGTTTTATTTTATTGCTCCGCGGTCCTGTTTTTCTAACAAAAACCTCCAACCACTATCAAACATGTTGGAAAGCAACCAGTTATTGTTAATCGTGATGGGAGTGTTGATGATGTCAAGATCACCCAAACAACTCGTAAGCCCAAGTACCCTTGCAGGATTTGTAAGGGTATCCATCTTCTTAGGGATTTCTCTGGTCTATCCAAGGTTATAGAAGCATGGTCTACACATCCTCGCCAACCTATGTCGTTAGCCTCTGAACAACATGTTGATGACTTCTCATCGACTAGTCACGATATAGTTGGGAAGAAGAAAAGTAGAGCCAAGTTCCTATGTATGTTATGCAAAGGGTGTCATCTAACTCATCTTTAACCTCGTATGGACAAAGACTCAAAATTACTGGAAGACATGACTATTTCACAGCCTCAACTTTCAACTGCTTATCGCAAGCTTTCTCTCAACCACCTGTAGTTGATGGAATGATCAATCTAGATCCCCTGTAGGTCAGTCCGATTGATCAAGTGGTCAATCTGGTCACATCCTTAATTGAACCAGTTGATAAAGTGGCTGATCCGATACCATCCTCGATCAATCCTGCTCTCCCCTCAGAGAGTGAAACTAAAGCGGTCGATCTGATCCCATCCTCAGTCAATCCCACTCTCTCGTTAGAGAGTGTCACCCAAGTGGTCGATCTGTTTCCACCTTTCGACCACATTCTCCCCTTGGAGAATGAAACCCAAGTGGTCAATCTGATCTCTCCATCGATCGATCCTACTCTCCCACTAGAGAGTAAACCCGATACTGCCCATGTTTTTCTCGTTGATACCGAATCTGCCATGCCGGGGGCTATTCCTCCTTCTCCCATGGAACCCCCTCAAAGTTATGAGGCCATCCATTTTGATTGGGGTGTGCTAATTGGACCTCGTCTTCCCTCTCACATTCCTTTCTAGATTACAGTACAGGTTTGTGGTCAACACGTTCCTCAGACACTGATAGATGAAGGTGCATCTGTTAGTATTTTGTCCTCTTTTGCTTGGCAATATTTGGGTTGTCCTCCACTTGCGTCAGTTACACAGAATCTGTTAGCTTTTAACAGAATAAGTATTCAACCTTTAGGGACCCTTCCTCGGTTTCCTCTAACTTTGGGAGGGAAAACTGTCTTTATTGACATCATGGTAGTCCAATACCCCTTGGATTTCGCTTTACTCCTTGGGCGAGATTATCTCTATGCCATGAAATCTATTGTGTCTACTCTTTTTAGTGTGATATCTTTCCCTCACGATGGACGATTTGTGATTGTTGATCAACTTTCATTCATTGACCCCGAATGGATGCCTCCCTAAATGGTTCTTATATGCAGACAGTATTGCCCCCGCCATAGGTCAATTATGTGGCGTTGTCGCCCATGGCTTCAACTTCTGATGACTTAGATCCAGTAGTTAACATGGTGATCTCTTCGATAGGGTTGTTAGAGCCTAATCTCTTTACCTCTGTCACGACACTCGACATGGTGACCTTCCAGAGTGTGCTTCTTCCTTCCAGTGAAGACCTCTTGGAAGCCATGACCGAGTTTTGTCCCTTGACATGGTGTCATTCCGGAGCATTGTCATCTTGGAATCCATGATCAAGAAGAGAGACTTCGAGGATAGTTTTTTGCGTCTCTGAGGCAACCTCATTAAAAAATCAAACAGAGGTCTATGAGCATGATTTTCTGATTTCAATCTCTTTAAAAAATGAAACCAGACTTGAGCATAGTTTTCTAATTTCAAGCTCGTTAAAAAATGAAACCACTTACGAGGATAGTTTTTTCGTCTCTATGGAAACCTCGTTAAAAAATGAAACAGAGGTTACGAGCATAGTTCTTGTTTCTGTGTCAATCTCGTTAAAAAATGAAATATTTTTTCCCCTTTCTGTTTGAGTCAAGTCCTTCATCTAATATTTGAAGCTTCATTTCCTCTGCCTTTGTCTTTGGATGAAACGAAGCTTGGGGGGTAATACTTTCAGCCTCTAGACTTCATGTTGAAGTAGAGCCGCTAGTTTCTTAAGCTGGGGGATAAGTACCAACCATCCATGTGTTATGCATTGGGAAGTCCAAGCATAGTTTTCTATGGTTCAAGCTTGTGTAAAAATGAAACCACTTACCTCAAGCATAGTTTCCTCTGGTTCAAGCTTGTGTAAAAGTGAAACCAGGTCCAAGAATAGTTTCCTCTGGTTCAAGCTTGTGTAAAAATGAAACCAGGTCCAAGCATGGTTTTGTTTTGTTTTAAAGCTTGCGTAAAAATGAAAAAAATCTCGAGCTTAGTCTTTGTTATTTCTCATGCTCGTAAATATATGAGAATAAGTTACCGAGCTTAGTCTTTGTTCTTTATCATGCTCATAAATATGTGAGAATGCAACCGAGTATATTTTTATCACTTTTTCAGACTCGTAAAGGTTATATGAAAAAGGAATCCATTGGAATTCCCTTTAAGCTCTTTTCAGACTCTCTGAACATGAAAATATTGTCGAGCAAGCTTGTTCTTTTCACGCTCGTTAAAGTATTTGAATAAAACGTCTGTTGAGAGATAGTTTATCTCTTTTTCGGTCTCATCAGACTACTATACGAAAAAAGAACTGAGAGAGTTCTCTTTAAGTGTTCTTCAGACTCTCTAAACATGAAAAACCCCTGAGTTTTCTTTTTTTGGACTCATTAAACAAACATTGAAAGGCCAATATGGGACCATAGTTTTCTTTAAGTGTTTTTCAGACTCTTTAAACATGAAAAACCCATGAGTTTTCTTTCTTTGGACTCGTAAAACAAACATCGAAAGGCCCATATGGGACCGAACCACTCCTTCCTATGGTTCGTTAAACATACTCCGAGGGACTCATCCAAAGGATGAGCTTACATTTCAAGCATATGTTATCCTCCTCAAGCTTGTGTAAAAATAAAGAGGTACTTGCCAGAAATGGTGGGGGAACAATTGGGAAAGAAATGTGTCTAAACCTGTATTCCATGGAAGAGTCACTTTTGAACATGACACCCTTTCACTCGCCTTGTGTCTAGGTTGGAAAATCCACTTGTCTCTTGATCATACTCCTTATTAGATTACAAATTGGTCTATGATCCCTGTTGTTGAGTCAGTGTTTCCAAGACAGTTGACGTGTCATCAATATGTTCAAAAAATAAGTTCAACCCAAAAATCCTTCTATTGTGTCGGCCATTTCTATAGTCCTTAAGCCTTCTATTGCATCGGCCATCCCTGAGTCAGTCCTGAATCACTTGTTACTCTGATCTACATCAAATCTTGTTACTTGTTTCGTGTCATTGATGGGGGATACATTAAGGCCCTCCTATGACGAGTCTTTTCCTATTGACTTCAACTCATTATCCAGGAATTAGACTTAGAAACTAGTTGGTACCTTGGAACTTGCATGCCTCAATGGCAGGTTTCCTCGCTTTCGACAGTGGGTTTTCATTATCGACCCTTGATCGAGAGATTTCGTCAAGTCTTCGACCTCAGCTCATTGATTCACATTCGTTGGATTGTGCCAGAGTACCTTGGGATTCATTGACATTAATGGTGATTTCTCTCGCACTTGTTAACGGTATACACTAGTGATCGGTAATCAAGTGGTTTCTACCATGTTCGACTTCAGCACATGTATTCACATGGTTAGATTCGTACTATAGAGTGGTGGAGATGAAGACCCTGGATATTTTATGATAGATCCAGGTTGCGTTGGAGTATATTCAGTTTGTACTATTGTATATATCCACATTGTATGTCTGGTGGCTATGTTCAAATTTGAGTCTTTAACACATAGATCCACAGTGTATTTTTGGTGGCTATGTTCAAATTTGAGTCATATTGGCATGGATCCACAGTGTATGTTTGGTGGCCATGACCTGTCTTACTTGACATGGATCTTCGCATGTTGGCATTTATTCTTTGAGTCATTTGTATTCTGAGTATGGGAATGCCTACCTCAATGATGATATATTATTGTACTGCATTTCCTTGTTTCTTAGCAGGTTTCCGACCGACTAATCCTTGTTCCCTACACACACTTGACAAAGTATTTTAGCTATCACTCTGTTCTAACTTCATACTTTGGGGGGCTCTCTGTTACACATTATTTTCGTCATCCCTATGACCGTTAATGATGTAAACCTATCTGTAGTCTTCAGAGGGGTCAGTGGCCTGAGTTCCTGAAGAAATAAGGAAGAAGAACTTTTCCTGAGAAAAGAAGTTGCATTTTCCTTTATGAAAACCCTATTAAAGATGATCTTTGCATGCTGCACTATGGCTAGGGTGTGAGAATTCCTAATTCTCGCAGGCTGCACCATAGGTGGGTTGTGAAAGGTTCACAGGTTGCTCTATAAGCAGGGTGTGAGAATGCTCATACGTGGGGAAAACGAGCATCTTCTCGATGCTTCTAGAAGGAGAAACTTCCATGGTGAGGTGGCATCCGAATGGTTTGGATCTTACTTGCTTTCATGATTTAGTGGGATCATCCTAACCTCCTCACCTTATCCTCTTCAACTTATAAAAAGAGAGGAGCTCTCATGGAGAAAGTTAGCTTTGGAGATTTTGGGATTAGCTTGGATTGGATTGAGTTGTTTTTGGCTTGGGAT
The DNA here is from genome assembly GCA_009831015.1 of Picea engelmannii. Taxonomy (NCBI): domain Eukaryota; kingdom Viridiplantae; phylum Streptophyta; class Pinopsida; order Pinales; family Pinaceae; genus Picea; species Picea engelmannii. Next base: position 90,888 of record ML798318.1, on the reverse strand, counting down.
TGTTAGCTTGGTTAGAGTGGCTTTGAGATGAGCCATTTTGTCAAGATAGATTGTGAATATTATCAAATATGTGCTCTCAGAATTCTTTGAGTGGAAGTGTGTGGGGAACGAAGAACAGTTGGAAGGGACCTTACGACATCAAGGCCATGGTTGTAATCTCTCTTTCACATTTAATATGATACAGTAATATGATTATTTCCTATAAAGCTTGTTGTGTTTTATTGTATGATTCCTTGATCACATACATAAGTTTATATTGAGTTTATGCTATTACTATCACTTTGGTTGGTTGCATTATTTTGCATGATCATCATTATATGAGCGTTGGAACGGAGCTAGGATGGTGATGGTGAGAGGAAGTGGCATTTAAACGGTATGTCACCTATCCCTCTTTAGTTAGGAAATTCAATATCTAAAACTTAAGGAAAGCTTCATAATCTGGTGTGTTTTGTTCTAGATATAGGTGGATCTAGGGAGATCAGTTAGTGTCTACACCTACCGATTTATCCGATAACACCCAGTCTTCGATCCAGTACTCCTGATCCCCAAAGTAGAAGCTGACGACCAACCGTACTGGAACCCTGGTCTATTTGATTGAACAGGCCTGAACTGTTGTTGTTGAAGTCAACGCTACTACTAGTGTTATGTTCCTCTATAGGGATTTCGTTGTTGAGGCGACGGTCATCCTGATGTAGTGAATGTGTATCCTCTCGGAGTGCCTCGATACCTTGGTGGATGTCTAGTTGGTGTCTGATTTTGTTGCACACCAGATGTCACTTGCCCCATTGGTCTCGTTGGAGTCCGGCTCTCACCCCTGCTAATGAGATCCTCCTCAGCTATGAGGGGATTTTGGACAGCATTTTGCAATATCTGAGGCATTAAAATCCTCACTTTCGCATGAATTTTTACATTAAGGTTGAACACAAACTTGTTGACCTTAAGCTTCTTGTTATTCAGGTGCAGAGCATACCGAAGAAGCTCCATAGAACAAGCCTCATACTTGATCACCATACGACCTCCCTATTGCAAGGATTTGAACTCATTGAGCTAATTCTCAATGAATTCCTTCGACAGATACCTCTCCCGAAATTGCTCCTCGAATAGTTCCCATGACACGTCTTCGACAACCATGTTCAGTTGTGGCAGGCATGTCTTCCACCATAGAAGAGCACTCCCCTTTAGCTGAAAGACCGCAATCTGACCTTCATGTTAGAGGTATATTCGCGAAGTGAAAATCACATCGCCATATTCTCCAACCATGCATCGATAGCTGCGTCGACCATGGCACCAAAGAACTCAGGAAAATTGACCTTCTCTAGTTCTCAGTCAATGCTACCAGTACTGGCTGGGGTGCATGGTGGAGCCTTAGGGGGTGTCGGTGCCCTAGCCTCATCTCTATCCAAACGGATAATCAGGGCCTATGACATCCTCTAAAAGGACCTCATCAACGAAACCATATCTCCCACATCTATCTAATCCTTTCCGACGACTTGTTCTTCTCCTTGGGGTTTAGCCCCTCGGGCATGGAAGCTACTGGAGGCATCGCGGCTCCTACCCTAGCACCTCGTTGTATGCCTCGGCGACATCCCCTAACCATGATTACCTACACGAACACAAATCAATTTAATTAGTGATAAATTATAATCAAGTTCTTTCACGGTGGAAGGCGTAATGATCTCAAGTCGCAGGTCAAACCTTCTCTGATACCATATGTAACGGCCCCAACCATTATAACACAAAATGACGTAAAACCGGTAAAAAAAACATTTAAAGCATTAGAAAAATAATGTCAATAATAAAAGGCATAGCAACACAACTCGACGACATCATAATGAATAACGACACAAGGTAACAGGGTCACTCGCTACTCATCACTGAAGTAATTAACAATGCAATCAATGCGCCAACGAAGGATAGAGACACATAAACATACAAGGCATAGCAGATGTCACATCAATCTTGGAGCAATTTAAGACAACACACATCAGATAAAATATAAAATGACTAACCACCCATCCTACCCTGCAAGGTTAGGACCTCCAGGACACATAAGCAACGCTCAAGCCCAGGTTCCATCGATTTTGACCATTTAAGGTCTCCGGGATGGAGAATGTTCTGAGGAACAAGGAGGTGTCTACATCCCACCTGACACAATTAATCCAAGCCGACTAAGCTAATTAACATCATCAACGATCATCCATGAGTAAAAGAATTCTAAAAAACCAAGACATGTAACAAAAAATTCCATGGCGCAAGAGAAATTAAATACTAAATCCATCTAGCAACAACATAATTAGCCGAGGTACAATAATCTACTTATTTAAATTTTTAGGTGCAACAAACATCTACTTAACTTCCAGGTGCGTGATTAAATCATTCATCAATTTACAATAATCAACATCATTATCCAGGTAAACACGTGATCTAAATTATGGATTTACATAATTCACAAGTTGAATCAATGCGTGCAATTAATCATTCACCGGGAATCATACGATAACATTGTGACAAGTGTACTAGATAACTAAGGCGTAAACAATTTACGCCTCAACTTAGTTCATGGAGCAAGAAATCCTAATGCTTATTCATCAGCATTATCCAAAGTGCAAGATGATCAATTATGCACCATCATACATGACATAAAACCCATGGTGCAAGAAGTCTAAATCCTTAACTATCATACAACATATGAATAAAAATGAAGCATTCTAATATCAATCAAGATATTCATAGACGCAAGGTAATTACATCCATTACTTTTTAATTGTGAAAATTCTAAGATCTAACCATCATAAATATCCATAAGCGCAAGAAACCGACTCCAACATCGTCATGTAATACGTATGAATTGGTGCACGCAAAAGACTAAACTCAACATGTCCTACTTTTCATGACGTATTTGTGCACGAGTGTTCAATTAATGATCATCTAATACATTATCTTAATCAATCAGCACGTGTCCTTTTTAATCTTCTTTGAGATCACTAGGTTGTTTTTTCCAAACCATGTCACTACTAGGTTGTCATTGTGTTTTTACACTATTGCAAGCTTTAATTGGCAGTAATATTTTTATTCATTTTGTGAGCCAATATATTATATCTATCTAGCAACTGAAGGTGAAAGCAAGGTCAAGAGCATAAGTTTATCATCGTAGAAGAAGGATTTAATTCTCAATAAGCACAATATAACTTTAATCTGAATTAGTTGTACTTGTGACTGAATTATAATTGTAAACAAATTATATTTCTAATTATAATTGTGGTGATATGTGGTACTAAAGTTAAATTGGGTTCCCAAAGCCTCTTGGAAACAAGTCCAAAATCGTCTTGTAAACATCGATCCTTGATCGGATATGATCCTCTTAGGCACACCATGCAACCTAAAAATCTCGTTGATGAACACTCTAGCTATGTCTAGTTCCTGATACGTCATACGCACAGGGATAAAATGAGCACTCTTCATCATAGAATCAACTACCACGAAAATAGAGTCATTCCTCCTTGCCATTAGTGGAAATCCAACAATGAAATCCATCGAAATGACCTCCCATTTCAATTATAGAATAGTGTCTAGCTGTAGTAATCCTACCAGATGTCTTTGTTCAGCCTTCACTTGCTAACATTCTAGACATATTGCCATGTAGTTGACTATGTCCACCTTCATTCATTTCCAGAAGAATAAGGGTTTAAGGTCTGCACTCATCTTTGTGACTCCTAGATGAGCCATGTGCACTGCTTTATGAGCTTCATTTAAGATCAAACTTCTCAACTCATCATTGGGTGATACATAAATCTGATTATTATATCTCATTAATTTGTCGTTGTCCACAGTAAATACCTCAAATTTTGGTACCAACATGGTGTTTGGTTCGATAAATTCCTTAACCTCTTTATACCAATCATCATCACATTGTAACGTTAAAATATTTTCACGTAGATTCGTCTAAAGAGGTATCACCAAAAATATGCATGGTCTTTGACTCAACGCATCACCCACTCTGTTCACTGTTTATTTTATGTAGGTAATCTCTAAATCATACTCGCTAAGTAGTTCTGACCAACGCCTTTGCCGCGCGTTCAAGTCGCTTTGCGTAAAAATGTGTTGTAAACCACAATGCTTCATTTTTAGTTCAAATTTTTGTCCAATCAGGTTGTGTATCCACACTCTCAGGGAATACATAATGGATAATAACTCCAAGACATGTGTCATGTATTTCTCCTCATTCCTTCTTAACTTTCTCGATATGTAAGTGATCACTCGACCGTCTTTCATCAAGACTTTGCCTAAGAATTCCTTGGATGTGTCAATGCATACCAATAAGTCCTCGTCCATGTCAGGGACCTTTAGTATTGATGTTGTCATCAAAAACTCCTTCAGCCTTTGAAATGCTTCCGCATGTTTCTCGGTCCACACAAACTTATTGTTCTTCTTATGCAATTCTATAATTGGATTTTCTATCTTCGAAAAACCCTCGACGAATCATCGATAATATCTCGCTAAACCCATGAAGCTACGCACTTCTGGTACATTCGTTGGCACAGGACATTCCATGATATCCTCTACCTTCGTTGGGTCCAAAGAGATAGCTTCTTCAGAGATGAAATGCCCTAAGTAATGAATCTTTTATTGATAAAATGAGCATTTCGACAGTTTCCCAAACAATTTGTTCTCCCATAGACACTGTAGTACTAAGCGCAAATGTTTGTCATGTTCTTCCATCATCCGAGAATAAATCAAAATATCATCAATGAATACTTGAAAAAACTTTTCCAAGTATTCGCGGAACACCTCATTCATCAAGCTCATGAATACCCCTATGGTGTTTGTCAGTCCAAATGGTAAACAGTAAACTCGTAATATCCAAACCTTGTCTTAAAGGCAGTCTTAGGAATGTCTTCCTCGATCTGTAACTGGTGATACCCTGATTTCAAGTCAATCTTTAAAAACATCATCGCACCCTTCATCTGATCAAACATGTCATCTATCCTTGGCAATGAATATTGGTTCTTGATCATTGTGTTTTTCAATTGATGGTAGTCAATGCAGAGTCTCCACGACCCATCCTTCTTTCGTATGAAAATAACATTCGCACCCCATGGTGACACACTTGGACGTATAATTCCTAGGTCCAACAACTCCTTCAGTTGCATTTTCGACTCCTATAACTTAGGGGTCGACATCCGATAAGACATTCTTGCTATCAGTTCAGTCCCAGTTTTTAGATTGATGGTAAATTCCAATTCCCTCTGAGGCAGTAACCCTGGTAACTCCTCTGGGAATACGTCCAAAAACTCTCGTACTACCAGAAGGTTTTCTAGTCCTTCAACCACGCCCTTTTAGTTCAACGCAAGGATCACATATAGCTTCCATCCCTTGCACATGCTCTTCCAAATCTATAGTGAAGAGATGAACCTTAGGGAAAATCCCTGGTTCCTTCCTACAATCACACGTCTTTGTTCCTCGTCATTGACAAAAATCAATTGTTTTGTTTTATAGTTGAGTGTTTCCTCATGCAATTCCAACCAGTCCATACCGATCACGACGACATAAGATCCTAAGATCATGACGTACAGGTTGGCCTTCATGACAAAATATCCCAGGTTAAGGCTACAACTCGTAACCTTTCCTCCAACCTTGTGTTTGGCTCCCAAAGCCATTTATACATAGCTAAACTCATCTTGTTTGACTCCCTTTACCTTAAATATTTTTAGGGCTACACCAAAAATAAATCTCTTTGTAGCACTTGGATCTATCAAAATACTAATGGTCTAGTCAAAAATGGTATCTGACGTCTCAAGCATAGTAGACCGGTGCTCGGCCTGGTGGTTATTCATCGCTGCATGAATCTGATGGGCCTTGCCCAAATAACCTATGGTAGTGTGTCTGATTGATCTGGTTATTCTGGACCTCTCAACTGGGTAGTCACGTTAGTAATGTGGCTCTCCATATGTCGAGCACCCAATCTTCGATCCAGTACTCCTAATCCCCAAAGTAGAAGTTGACAACCAACCATACTGGAACCCTGGTCTATTTGGTTGAACAGGCCTGAACTATTATTGTTGCAGTCAATGCTACTACTAGTGTTATGGTCCTCTATAGGGATTTCGTTGTTGAGGTGATAGTCGTCGTGATGTAGTGAATGTGTATCCTCTCAAAGTGCCTTGATACCCTGGTGGATGTCTAGTTGGTGTCTGATTCTATTGCGCACCAGATGGTGCTTGCCCCATTGGTCTCGCTGGAGTCCTACTCTCACCCCCGCTGATGAGATCCTCCTCAACTATGAGGGGCTTCTGGACAGCATTTTGCAATATCTGAGGCATTAAAATCCTCACTTTCGCACGAATTTTTACATTAAGGTTGAACACGAACTTGTTGATCTTAAGCTTCTCATTATTTAGGTACGAAGCATACCGAAGAAGCTGCATAAAACGAGCCTCGTACTCGAGCACCGTATGACCTCTCTGTTGCAAGGATTTGAACTCATTGAGCTAACGCTCAATGAATTCCTTCGACAGATACTTCTCCCAAAACTGCTCCTCGAATAGTTCCCATGACACGTCTTCGACAACCATGTTCAGTTATGGCAGGCATGTCTTCCACCATAGCAGAGAACTCCCCTTCAGCTGAAAGACCACCATGTGACCTTCATGTTAAAGGTATATTCGCGAAGTGAAAAGCACATCGCCATATTCTCCAACCATGCCTTGGTGGTTGCGTCGTCCGTGGCACCAAAGAACTCAGGAAAATTTGACCTTCTCTAGTTCTCAATGAATGCTACCAGTGTTGGCTGGGGCGCATGGTGGAGCCTTAGGGGGTGTCGGTGCCTTAGCCTCATCTCTATCCGAACAACTAATCAGGGCCTATGACATCCTCTAAAAGGACCTCATCAACCAAACCATATCTCCCACAGCTATCTATTCCTTTTCGGCGACTTGTTCTTCTCCTTGGGGTTTAAACCCTCGGGCATGGAAGCTACTGGAGGCATCGCGCCTCCTACCCTAGAACCTCGTTGTATGCCTTCGCGGAATCCCCTAACCATGATTACCTGCATGAACATAAATCAATTTAATTAGTGATAAATTATAATCAAGTGTTTTCACGGCAGAAGGCGTAATGATCTCAAGTCGTAGGTCAAACCTGCTCTAATACCATATGTAACGGCCCCAACCGTTACGACACAAAATAACGTAAAAACGGTAAAAAAAAACATTTAAAGCAGTAAAAAAATAATGTCAATAATAAAAGGCATAGAAACACAACTCGACGACATCATAATGAACGACACAAGGTAACAACGTCACTCACTACTCATCACTGAAGTAATTGACAATGCAATCAATGCATCAACGAAGGATAGAGACACATAAACATACAAGGCATAGCAGATGGCACATCAATCTTGGAGCAATTTAAGACAACACACATCAGATAAAATATAAAATGACTAACCGCCCATCCTACCCTGCAAGGTTAGGACCTCCAGGACACATAAGCAACGCTCAAGCCTAGGTTCCCATCAATTTTGACCATTTAAGGTCTTCGGGATGGAGAATGTTCTGAGGAGCAAGGAGGTGTCTACATCCCACCCGACACAATTAATCCAAGCCGACTAAGATAAATAACATCATCAACGATCATCCATGAGTAAAATAATTCTAATAAACCAACACATGTAACACAAAATTCCATGGCACAAGAGAAATTAAATACTAAATCCATCTAGCAACGACATAATTAGCCGAGGTGCAATAATTTACTTATTTAATTTTTTAGGCACAACAAAAATCTACTTAACTTCCAGGCGCGTGATTAAATCATTCACCAATTTACAATAATCAACATCATTATCCAGGTAAGCACATGATCTAAATTATGGATTTACATAATTCACTAGTTGAATCAATGCGCGCAATTAATCATTCACCAGGAATCATACAGAAACATTGTGGCAAGTGTGCTAGATAACTAAGGCGTAAACAATTTACGCCTCAACTTAGTTCATGGAGCAAGAAATCCTAATGCTTATTCATCAGCATTATCCAAAGCGCAAGATGATCAATTATGCACCATCATACATGACATAAAACCCATGTCACAATAAGTCTAAATCCTTAACTATCATACAACATATGAATAAAAATGAAGCATTCTAATATCAATCAAGATATTCATAGACGCAAGGTAATTACATTCGTTACTTTTTAATTGTGCAAAATCTAAGATCTAACCATCATAAATATCCATAAGCGCAAGAAACCGACTCCAACATCGTCATGTAATACATATGAATTAGTGCACGCAAAATTCTAAACTCAACATGTCCTACTTTTCATGATGGAATTGCGCGCAAGCGTCCAATCAACGATCATCTAATACATGATCTTAATCAATCGACACGTGTCCTTTTTAATCTACTTTGAAATCACTAGGTTGTTTTTTCCAAACCATGTCACTACTTGGTTGTCATTGTGTTTTTCCACTATTGCAAGCTTTAATTGGCAGTAATATTTTTATTCATTTTGTGAGCCAATATATTATATCTATCTAGCAACTAAGGTGAAAGCAAGGTCAGGAGCATAAGTTGATCATCGTAGAAGAAGGATTTAATTCTCAATAAGCACAATATAACTTTAATCTGAATTAGTTGTACTTGTGACTGAATTATAATTGTAAAATTAAGATGGCAACAGATCTGGGGAACACAATTGCAACTGAATTTATAATTCTAAAATTAAGATGGCAACAGAATTAAACTAAACAGGAATAAAATTTCAACTGATTATAAAATTTAAATGTAATTCTCGCGATTCACTCAGCCACATAGAAGGGACCTGCGGGTTATCAAGAGGAAGATCAGAGTTATTAATTCGGGTTCCAGCAGTAAAATCATGTCGAGGGGAGGGTGAGGATGCAAAAAGGAAAGGGAGAACACATCCCAACGCTGCCAGAAGAGAAAGAAAAACGCAACAACAATCGTTGAGGTGTTCCACGATTTGGCTAGGCAGAATTACTAACTCACAGAGGTAAAGTAATTTCTTTTAATCGAGCATATGTAGGGACCTCCACCATGAAGTTTTCTGTGGGATAAATGAACAGCAGTGGTTAAAACACTAAGACAATGGGGGGCAGTTCAATTGGCAAGTGTCGTGAAAATGAAGTTTCATGAGGTTTTGAGTTCAATTCCCCCGACGGGCATCGTGGGCACTCCTAGAGGTTATAGTGGTAGCAGTGTGAATAACACGGCCACGTGTAACACGATTTGGCAACCCCGAAACTTTGACGGACTCCTGAACAAAATAAAATAAAGGCATGCCCATCCTTTATCAACATCCCAGTCTTCTTCCATTAAATTCTAGTTTGAAGTAGAAACATTTTGGTGGCGAGAGGAAGATAAGCGAGCAGGTCGCGACCGAAAATTCCTTGTTGTCGCAACGCCGAAGAGCACAACCACACTACTTTTTCCTGGATTAAAAGTGGTTAAAAACCGAGGGAAGGCATGGAAACTCGCTACAGTCTACACGTCGGACAAACTGTGTCAAGCAGCAATTCACAAAATAGAAGGGTTGGGCGATTTTAAGAGCCCAAGTTGCAAAAAAAATGTGTTTGAACTCAGAGATGGGGAACACAATGCGGTGTGAGGCGAGGGGGTTATGGGGTGAAGCTGCAAGCACAAGGGCCAGTGAATAACAACAAATTCTCCAATCACCGAGCATTAAGGGAACTGAAATTGCAATTCAAGGGACGGTGAGCATCCAAATTTGGTAAAATGTTTCCCTCTCTGAACCCTACTGCTTCGAGTGGAATTTTAAAAACTAAAGCAGCGAAGGTCATAAATATTCCTAGAAAAGAAACCTCTCTGAAGGTAAGGCCCCCATCAAACCCAATTTATTGAGAACGAAGGTGCAAGCCATAAAAAAAAATCCCAAAACAAGGTAGTAATTGCTCAGCAAGGCTGGTTCTAAACATTTTGAACAAGAAATTATAAGTGACCCTGGATGGTCTATCTCAAGCAGCCCTAAAGTTGAAGTGAAGTACCCTCGATGGGGAAGGGCGCAATGGGGGAAACTATAAGGGAGAAGGACGTAGAGAGAGTCCATTCCTCTTAACACCGAGATTCACATAAATTTGACACATTTAAACACAAAAGTTTAGACAACAATTAACACAAAATTTCACAACTTTAGACCAATTTAAACGCCGAACTTTAGAAATTAAACACCGAAATTCCAAAAATATCGACGAATCTAAACACAGAAGTACAACAAATTTTTAACACTGAATTTTCACAATTTCGGAGAAATTAAACGCAGAAGTAAAACATATTTTAAACACTGAGTTTTCACAAATTTCGACGAATTTAAATGCAAAAGTAAAACAGATTTTTAACACCGAATTTTCACAATTTCGATGAAATTAAACGCAGAAGTAAAACAGATTTTAAACACCGAATTTTCACAAATTTCAACGAATTTAAATGCAGAAGTAAAACATATTTTTAAACACCAAATTTCACACATTTTCAATGAATCTAAACGCAAAAAAAAATATCGTAATCGAAGGCGAAGAATACGAAGTGGTTGTCTCGCCCTTGCACTCTTTCCAGCTCTTGCTTGCTAACTACTTAGACTTCACCGGTACCTCCCAACCAACGCTAGGAATAATGCCCTGGGCCATCAACACACATCTGTCAGAAAACGCTACCAAAATACCTTGTCTTCTACAACTAGCTTTGATACCAATTTGTAACGCCCCCGGCCATCAACACACCTCTATCGGGCAATGCTACCAAAATACCTTGTCTTCTACAACTAACTCTGATACCAATTTTAACATCCCCAGCCACCAACAGGTCGAGCAACGCCACTGCAGAAAATATATATATATAACATGCATTTATAATGAATTTAAAACAAATAACACAGAATTATTGCTACCATATAGACTCAAATGGAGTTGACAATAATTCCTACATGCAATGAAACACATGATAACATTTCAAGAATCACAAACATGCATAACATACATAATTAAGCACAAAAATGGTACTTATCTTTTAACTGGAGTAAAACCACCAATTGCATGCAAACCTTCCACGAACCTCCCAGCCTTAGACCACACAGCTTATCACTCTCAGCAGTGGGTCACCCCCGAGCTGGGACTAAACTCCACCGGGAAAGGGATTCCTAGGCTAGGGAAGGTCAATAGGAAAGTCACACAGTTTAAGAGGAAGGATTCTCTCCCAGGAGTCACTTACGCCCACTGCTCACAGACTCTCATTCCCCACATGTTTGTCCCACCTCAGGAGTATATACCTTCATTGTCACATAGTCCATTGGCTACTCCAGCTTCCTTACCTTGAGCTTCAACAACAGGCTAGACTGGAATTCTCAGATCTTTGTAGTAGCTACGTGACTCCTTCTAGGAGAACTCACCTCCTCAACACACTCTCTCACCTGGAGAGAGTTTCTCACAGGCCTGACAACCTGCTTCTTCAATCCACAACCACCTATCTCACCTAGAAAGATACTTACTCACAAGCCTCGCAACCTGCTTCTTCAATCCACATCAGCTAAATCGAGTAAGGCAAAGGATGGCTCAGTCAATTACAGAGGTGCAAAATGGTCAAGGGATTAGAAATGGAGGAAAAATAGTTGGTTGTGGCTTGCTCAGTGTGTGAATAAACTCGTGAAGAGAGACGAAGCTAACTAGTTTAGCATCATGAAGATGGTGAGGGCTTCAGAGCCAAAACTCTCTGCGTGAGCGATATTTCTCCCTGTGCGTGCGTGAGTGCCTGAGCGAGTGAGAGGTTCCCCTCACAACATCAAGAATTCCCCCTTAAGTCTGCATGTGCCTGAGCCGAAACATGTCACTCAGGAAGCACGTTCCTTTCCTTTTGGAAGTCACATGTCTTTCCCCAGGAACTTAGGATAAAAACATATCATTTTAAACAGCCTTTGAAATAATAATAATAATAAATTATAATTCTCTTAGACTTAATCCCTTAGGCTTAGCCCCTCTTCCCAACCTCTCAACCCCCTCTCCCTTACCCGGCCTAGTGGATCTTAGTCCCCCCTCACTCTTTATTTGTGGTCGGTCTACACGCAGCGATGTTTTTTTATTAATAATATGAATATTTACATGTACAAAACAGGCTCATAGCCTTTAACACCTAGGCTCTCTGGCCTACTAACAGATAAGCCTACCAGCTTATAATTGCTCGTCTCACTAGCCTACAAAATATGTTTGCAATTCATAAAACAATTGGGACTCATCCTTGAGGTATTACAATCCCTTCCCCTTATTTTTGCACTATCCTCGGTCCAACTTATTTACATAGCATCAACAAGATTTTCCAAAATCTTCAAAAAGATGTGGGTATTCTACCCGCATAGTATCCTCATGCTCCCATGTCGCATCATCGGGACTGTACCAAGTCCATTGGACCTTTACAAGCTCTATGAATTGATTCTGGAGTCGATTGCTCTTACGATCCAATATGTGCACCGAATGCACTTGCAAAACGCCTTCTTGCTCCACCTGAATCACATTCAAATCAATAACATGATTAGCATCAGGTATATATTTCTTAAGCAATGAAACATGAAACACATTATGTACAGTCATGGATGTAGGCAATGCAAGCATATATGAAATTGGTCCAATCCTTTCTAGGATTTCAAATGGCCCACAATATCTGGATGCCAACTTGAAGTAGTTTCTCAGCTTTAGGGAACTTATGGTGGCTTTCACTTTCAAGAAAACATGATCACCTACTTTAAACTCCCTATGGGTTCTGTTCTTATCAACATAACTTTTATGCATGTCTTGGGCAGCTTTCAAATTTTTCTTAATCTTTAGCATTTTCTCTTCCATTTCTTTGAGAAACTCTGGCCAAACTATTTCTCTATCATCTAGGTTGTCCTAGCTTATTGGGGTGTTGCACTTTCTGCCATAAAGTACTTCAAACGGACTCATCTTCAGTGATGCTTGATACCCATTGTTGTAGGAAAATTCTACCAAGTTTAGGTAGTCTTCCCATTTAGATGGTTTGTCCATCACATACATCCTTAGCATATCTTCTATCACTTGGTTCACCCTCTCTGTCATCCCATCAAACTCAGGATGATAAGCAGTCTTGAAGTTCATATTTGTTTTCAACCCTTTGAATAACCCCTTCCAGAACTTTGAGATAAATTTCAGGTCTCTATCAGACACAATTGTCTTAGGAATACCGTGCAATCGTGCAACTTCCCTCATATAGATATCAACAACATTAGTTTTCTTGTGAGTAGTCTTCAATGGAATAAAATGGGCATCTTTTGTAATCTTATCCACCACCACCATGATGGAATCATGTTGCTTATTTGTTATGGGTAATCTTGTCATGAAATCCATTGTCACCACTTCCCACTTCCACTCAGGAATTGGAAATGGTTGTAGAAACCATGTTGGGTGCCTATGTTCAACCTTGACCTTCTGATACTCCATACATCTGGCGATGTATTCTGCAATTTCCTTCTTCATACCTAGCCAAAAGTAATATCTCTTGACTACTACCATTGTTTTTTTATATCCAGGGTGTCCAGCATAAGGCGCATTATGCATTTCTTTCAAGATCGTTATTCTCAACTCTTGGGAATTAGGTACATAAAAAAAAAATTTTACAAGAGTGTTCCATCAGCTTTCAATTTATAATCTTCCACTTTATGTAGCATCTTACCTTGTTGTAGCTTTTCTACCAATTCCATGTACTGTAAATCTGCATTTGCAGCTTTCGAAATTCTGTCTTTAATATCATACTGGTACATGCTAATGGGCGTAGCATGTAGTTCATGTACTCTTTTGTTGAGTGCGTCAGCCACTTTGTTCTCCTTTTATTTGATATGCTTGATATCAAAGTCATACTCACAAAGGAATTCCAACCATCTACTATGCCTAGAATTCAAGGTTGGTTGATAAAACAAATACTTCAGACCATTATGGTTTGTCCTCAGTTCAAACCTCCTTCCCATGAGGTAGTGCCTCCATTTCTTCATGGCATGCACTATGGTGGCCAACTCCAAATCATGAGTTGCATAGTTATTTTCATGATCCTTTAGCTTTCTGGATTCATAACATATTACAAACCCATTATGGTCGAGGACTCCTCCTAGTCCATCTTTGCATGCATCTGTATACACTACAAAATCTTCATTTGAATCTACAATCCTCAAGATTGGAGCATTAGTTAACAACTGCTTCAATTGCTAGAAGCTTCTCTCACATTCTTTTGTCCATCAAAATTTATTCTCCTTCCTTTGCAAGGAAGTGATGGGGTGAGCTATCCTTGAGAACCCTACAATGAACCTTTTGTAATAGCCAGCTAGACCCATAAAGGATCTAAATTCTGTCACATTCTTCGGTACTGACCATTCTCTGATGGCTTCTATCTTCTCAGGATCCATGGCTATCCCATCCTTTGAAATGATATGTCCCAAATAGTGGATTTTGTTTTGATAAAATGAGCACTTGCTCAATTTGGCATACATTTGGTCATGTCTTAGCACTTTAAACACCATCCTCAGATGTTTTTCATGCTCTTCCTCTGACTTGGAATACACCAGGATGTCATCCAAAAACACTATGACAAACTTTTCTAGATATTCTCTGAATACACCATTCATTAAGAACATGAAAATAGCGGGTGCATTTGATAACCCAAATGGCACCACTTTGAATTCATAATGACCATACCTTGTTTTGAAGGCGGTCTTGTTGATGTATTCATCCTTTATCCTTACCTGGTGATACCCTAACCTGAGATCTATTTTTGAAAATATATTGACATCCTTCAACTGATCAAAGAGATCATCAATCCTTAAAAAAGGATAATTTTTCTTAATAGTCACTTTGGTCAACTGTCTGAAATCAATGTACAATCTCAATGTCACATCCTTCTTCTTCAAGAATAGGACTGGGGAACCCCAAGGTGATACACTTAGGCACATATACCCCTTCTTCAGAAGCTCTTCAAGCTGCAATTGCAGTTCTTTTAGCTCTGGCGTACTCATTATGTAAGGCGTTTTTTACACCAGAGCTACTCCAGGCATCAAGTTTATAGAGCAGTCAATATTTCTCTTTCGGGGTAGTCTGGGTACCTCCTAGAATACATCTTCAAAATCTTTTAATACTGCATGGTCTTCAATATTTGACACTTTATCCTTAGGTGCCTCTTCCATATGAGCTGCAAATATTTGGCATCCTTTCCTATAACACTTCTTCAGCTGTATTGTTGAGATTTCTCTGATAGCAACTGCTCTTGGAATTCCTTAGACGGTTCTCTGATTTCCTTCCTCATCCAGGCAAGTGAATTCCTTGTTATGACCATCTAAGATGGAATGGTGTTGGTCCAACCAATCCATCCCAATTAGACAATCATAGGAACCTAAAGGTAAGAATTTCAATTCGTCCATTGTGCTTAGTCCATTCATGTCTATTGCATAGAACTTAACCAACTCAGCAACCTTTCTCTTGGCTCCTGTAACCAACTGCACTAACCAAGATTTTCCATTCTTGCCTCTTGGGAAATGAAAACTTTCCACCATTTTAGGATCTATATAACTATGACTAGCTCTTCAATCAATTAAAATAATAGTGGTTTGGTTGTTGATCATACCTTCAAGTTCAATCATGTATGATTGAAACTCAGCTTGCTTGTTGTTCAGGGCTGCATAGATCCTTGGTATTATACTGCCCATGTCCTCCACTGTTTCTGCATGTTGAACATTATGGATAGCTCTCACTTTGTCATTTCTGTGGGAGCAATCTCTGTACCTATGATTTCCTTTACAACCCCAACATTCCATAGGTGGTTGTCTTGGAATTTTCCCACCTACTTCATCCTTCCTGGGCCCTCTAAAACTTGGTTTCCCTTGAGGGATATTTCTGAAAAAGGATCGCTTAGTTCCCTTCTTCCTCTGATCCATCTTGAATTTCTTCTTATCTTCCCAAGCCTTCTAGAAAGTGGGCTTTTCTCTTTGTTGCTAATATAAGCATTTTTCTCTCCTTATAGCTTCTTCCATAGTTTTAGGATCATCATACTGGATCTTGTCACTCATGGGAGATGGTATTCCACTCAGATACCTTTGAATTTTGACAAGCTCATCTTTGATGAAAGGGACATATTTCAACAATTCCAAAAACCTTTGTTCATATTCATCAATGGTCATGCTACCCAACTTGAGTTCAAAGAACTCTTTCATATTTCTGTCATAGTATCTCTTAGTCAAGTATTTCTTTTCGAAATACTTCTTGAATTCGTTCCAAGTAACATTTGTATCTTTAATGTGTTGCACTTGCACAAGTTTATCCCACCACATGGATGACTTTCCTTTCAGTTGATACATTGCAATTCTCCCTTCTACGTGAGAGGAATAATTCTACAGTTGGAAATATTTCCTCATGCCAAGAAGCCATGTCTCGACATCTTCCTCCTTTTTCACTCCATCAAATGTAGGAGGCTTAATCTTGTTCATTTCTCCCTTCAGTTCATCCACTCCAAATCTCCTATGATTCCTGGTAGGAAATGGTCTTGAACTACCGTGTGCCCTCCTCTTGGAGTGACCTTGGGAGTGATAATGGTGTATGCCGACACTCCTTGATTTCCTCTTCTTATCAGGGAACTTGTGACTTCCTAATTTACTGGTTTCACTCCCCTTATCCAATTTCTTTTCTATCCTTTCTAGACTCTGTATCAATTTTATGTTGAATTCTCCCTTTTGATCCCTGGCTTTCATGAGCTTTATGTTATCTGCTCGGTGAGTCTGAACATCTTTCTACAATATTTCAATGATTTTCATCATTTTCCCTCCTTATCTATCTCTTCTCCATGTCCATTGGAGTTTTATCCTTCAACTCCCAAATGGACATCCATTCCTCTAGCTTCATTCTCTGAACTAGAAGCATACTATGCCTCCTCCATTTTGGTTTGGTTCTGACAATCGTTAACTCTGCAAACACAATGTGCATTCAACCAAAATTTGTGAGGCCATCAGTCCTTAAAAAATTCCACAGTATTCATAAACCAATATGATTCAAAGAAAACTTTCAGATTCCATTTTCTGTGATTCTCGATCAATCAAGAATCCCCACAGATATTTTCTTTCTGAGTTATGCTATGTTCTACAATAATTTTCATGCACTAGCCCCTTACTCTTATCCCCCAACCCATGCGACCACGAGTCATAGCCAAGCGCTAGATTGATAGGTGCTTCCTCGGGCCTCCGGCTTCGGAATTTTTCAAAGCACATCTCACAATCTCTCAAAGTGTCGGATTAACAAACTCGCGAAGTAGGGTGGATCAACAGTTCGTGACTACCTAGCATCTAACAGTTAACACCCACTTTGGGACTTAGGGCTTTGGAATTTTTTGCATCAGCACACCTCACTTCTCCCCAACCATTAATCTCTGAACACTTCCATGTCAACTTTGGTGATGTCATTACGTCTCGTCACCTTAGCGTTATGAAACATTTGAAAGTTCTTCCTTTTGTTCCCTTATGAACCATTTTTTTTCCAGAGTGTCAAGTCTCCAGACTTCACAACTGGAACCATGCATCCACTGGACCCACAACTTCCATAATTAAACTAAGATACCGAATATTCACATCACTTAACGCCTTTCAACTTGCAGGGACATGCATCGACAGTTTGGAGTAACCCAACTTTCATCCCGCAATTCTTTTGACGTTGACACGTAACCCCCTGGTAAAACCATGGTTTGGATTGCGGGACCGCCTTGGGAAATTAACTCCTGTGCAACTTGGGTCCCCGCAATGCCCCCTGGTGGTCGATCTTAATTATCGTGATCAATGCCAGTGTGTGTCCATCGACCTTTAACTATGTCATGTAACCTCAGGGCCCACATAGTGCAACTGACAACATTCCAGGTGGGGGCATGTGGTAGGTATAGGATAGGTCCACGTCACCTCCAGGTGATGTCAACATGACTCACCACTTCGGCTCTTCGGGCTTCGGAGCTTCAGGCTTCAGGAGTTCTTGCCTCCACACCCACTGGTTTTCCCAAAAACCGAAATCCCGAACAACCAATATGCTGACATGTGTCCCTCTTGACGGACGGTCTGGATTAACTTTGGACTTCAGAGTTTTGTAGCTTCGCGACTTCGGCCCCTTCCGATTTATAACACGTAACTTTTCCTGAGTCGCGAAGTCTGAAGGCTTCCAGGTTAACCCTCCTACACTTTCTCCAAATCTGACGGTCGTGAAGGATTCCCCTCTTTTCGAACAGATCCTACATCCAACCTTACTCTGTGGCTCAATGCCATGTCTGTCGTGGTTTTATAATACTGCTACACCTCCTGAGATTTATAACACGGACAAGGTAACCTCTTGGCACTCAAGAATGTTATGAAGTTCGAAATTGGTTTCTCTGGATACAATTTCCACCCAAAACCTTTATTCTCATGATCACTTATTTGGTCCATTCAAGCTCAGTGTTGAAACCATAGCTCTGATACCAATTTGTAATGCTCCCGACCATAAACACACCTCTATTGGGAAAAGATACCAAAATACCTTGTCTTCTACAACTAGCTCTGATACCAATTTGTAACGCCCCCGGCCATCAACACACCTCTGTCGGGCAACGCTACCAAAATACCTTGTCTTCTACAACTAAATATGATACCAATTTTAATGTCCCAAGCCACCAACAGGTCGAGCAACGCCACTGCAACATATATATATATATATATATATATATATATATAACATGAATTTCTAATGAATTTAAAACGAATAACACAGAGTTACTACTACCATACAGACTCAAATGGAATTGACAGTAATTCCTACATGCAACGGAACACATGATAACATTTCAAGAATCACAAACATGAATAACATACATAACTAAGCATAGAAATGATACTTATCTTTTAACTGGAGTAAAACCACCAACTGCGTGCAGACCTTCCATGAACCTCCTAGCCTTAGACCACACTGCTCATCACTCTCAGCAGTGGGTCACCCCTGAGCTGGGACTAAACTCCACCAGGCAAGGGATTCCTAGGCTAGGCAAGGTCAATAGGAAATTCACATAGTTTAAGAGAAAGGATTCTCTCCTAGGAGTCACTTACGCCCACTGCTCACAGACTATCATTCCCCACATGCATGTCCCACCCTAGGAGTATACACCTTCACTGTCACACAGTCCATTGTCTACTCCACCTCCCTTACATTGGGCTTCGGCAACAGGTCGGACTGAAATTATCAGAGCTCTGAGCTACAAGACTCATTCCAGGAGAACTCGCCTCCTTAGCACACTCTCTCATCTGGAGAGAGTTGCTCACAAGTCTGACAACCTTCTTCTTCAATCCACAACCACCTGTCTCACCTTGAGAGAGAGTTGTTCACAGGCCTAACAACCTGCTTCTTCAATCCACAGTAGCTAAATAGGTTAAGGCAAAGGGCAACTCAGTAAATTACAGATGTGTAAAATGGTCAAGGGATTAGCAATGGTGGAAAAATGGTTGGTTGTGGCTTGCTCAGTGTATGAATAAACTCGTGAAGAGAGATAGAGCTAACTAGTTTAGCATTGCGAAGATCGCGAGGGATTGAGAGCCAAAACTCTCTGCGTGAGTGATATTTCTCCCTGTGTGTGCGTGAGTGCCTGAGCGAGTGAGAGGTTCCCCTCACAACAGCAAGAATTCCCCCTTAAGTCTACATGTTTCTGAGCCAACACCTGTCGCTCAGGAATCATGTTCCTTTCCTTTTGGAAGTCACCTGTCCTTCCCCAGGAACTTAGTATAAAAACATATCCTTTTAAACAGCCTTTGAAATAATAATAATAATAAACTATTATTCTCTTGGACTTAAGCCCTTAGGCTTAGCCCCTCTTTCCAACCTCTCATCCCCCTCTCCCTTACCCAGCCTAGTGGAGCTTAGTCCCCCATCACTCTTTCTTCGTGGTCGGTCTACACGCAACGATGTTTTTTTATTAATAATATGAATATTTACATGTACAAAACAGGCTCCTGGCCTTTAACACCTAAGTTCTCCGCCCTACTAACACATAAGCCTACCAGCTTATAATTTCTCGGCTCACCAGCCTACAAAACATGTTTACAATTCATAAAACATTTGGGGCTCGTCCTTGGGGTATTACACTAGGGGTACTCTTCTTCCACTTGAGCCCCCTGAGCCACAAAGGGGCCACGCACACAAACCAGAGAAAGCTAGCTCCCATATCGCCTCGTAAGGTCAAGTTACCACTCTCTATTCAAGCTGGGCATCCCAACTCCCACAAGAAAAATCGGTCAAGAGAAAAATCCAACAGTATAACCTTATGTATACCAATCATGATCCATACCCCCTCTCGGTCATTTATTTTATAGAGTTCTTCTTCGTGACACTTCCATTTTTACATTAATTTCATTGTATTAAAAATTAATTAGGAAAAATTATCCCCAGTACACTTGTCACTCGATCCCTTAGTTGCACCAGAATTTAATTTAATTAAATTAATTAAATTTCCAATTTCCAATTTCCCTCACCCACCTAAAAGCGTTCCTAAAAACATTCCTCGATGTCCCTTTATTCCCTCACATTCCCTTAATGACTAACGCCTTTCTTAAAGCTTAGTTGAGTTCTAATTTGGAAAGTTCTCTAGACTATATTCCCTTCTGTGTTCCACATTCCTTTTGTATTTAAATTTCCCCTTTTGGTCTAAGTTCTAAATTAGCAAGTTTTGCACATATCCAACAATTAAATTTTTGATAAATTATTTCTCCTTTAATTTTTAAACTTGATTTTTCTCCATCCCCCCCCCGCCCTTTATTAATTGATTAATTAGTTTTATTTCTTATACCCCAATTAGACCTATGCTCTAATTTCAACTAGGCTTAGCACAATTATTTTTAAGGGAAAATTTATAATTATTAAACTTTACTCATGCAACATTTATCTTAAGGCGACCAAGTCAAAATGAGACATTGTTTTAAAGGTACCTAGGTTCATTGACTCACCAGTGTTAAAAACCATGACATTCCCTTCAAGACACACTACGTGCTCCAAGGGTGCCACTCTCCTTCATTCATGTTTCATTTATGCGATGTGCCCTTCAAGATGCACTAAGTGCTCCAAAGGTTCCACTCTCTTTTTGATTGATTTTGGTAGACGTCCAGCCCTTGGAGTCAATACTCCATCAGGCGAACTTGTTGGAGACTAAGGGCCTCTAAGGAATAAATACCATGCCTTATTACGCACCCCTTAGAATATTCATGAGTGACTTTCTCAGTCTACCCTCACAACATCGTGGATCTCTCGAACTAGGTAATTTCTAACCTACAATTCGAGCCACGGTGGGAGTTCTAGTAGGTTGCAGCAGGGCTGCTGCCACACGTATCCCTCAATATATCTTGTTGTCATGCATGACCCCTTTACTCCAAATGTGAGTCTGATTAGCAAGAAATCGTCAGCGTGCATCCATCAACGAAACATGTTAGTGATCCATAAAAAACATCATAATATACCCAGTCATATGTCACATATGTAATAACATAAATACTCAAACCATATACAGTCCACTCCATGACTTGATCCGAAGTCGAAGGAGGTTCATCGATGGCATCGACATCCTCAATCTGTCAAGAGTCCTGCACACTCAGGAGAAACCAGTCAATAGCACATGTCTATACATAATAACATAACATAACATCATAAATCGCAATCTCATCATCAGAATCAATAAGTGAAGAAGTCAATCACATAATGAACCAATGTAACAACCCTGGTTAAATAGTGCATAGGGTTTATTAAGTATAATTAATTAGATAATCTGACTGTCCTAATATATTTTAGTTAAACAATAATTATTTCTTAATAATATTAATTAATTAATTAGTTATTAATTAATTGTTCATATCTGTTGATGATTAATTAATTAATTAATTGACTCATTAAAGATTTGAGTAATAAATTAAAGGAGCTTAATAACTTTAAATTATTAATAATAAGACTTTATGTATGCAGGGGGGTAATGAAGCAATAAATGAAGGATAAGGTAATAAAGGCATGGGATAAGGTAATAATGGGAGGATAAGGTAATTAATGGAGGATAGGGAGTCAGTGAATGGGGGGAGATATGACAGGGAAGAGTCCTACGGGGGCCAGGATTATGAAAATTTGGGGGAGGAATAATTATTTTGGGTAGGAGAGGACTGTATTTCTGTTTTGCATATTTTTTTGGTTTTGAGGAGTTTGGTTTTGGGGTTTTGGTGAACCATTGCAGGGGGCACTGGGTTGCTGGGGGTTTTGGGCACGGGGGCCAGGATCCCTTACGGTATCCTGGAGCTAGGGAGCCAGACAGTCTGCTTCTAGCTGGCTGGGTGGTTAGTCGGTTTGGGCAGGGTTTGGTCAAAGCAGCAGGCTAGGCAAGGCAGCAGGGAGGACAACCAGACAAGCGAGAGTTTAGCATCAGGAAGAGGTATTTTATTTTGGATTTGTTGAGTTATGTAATGATTATGTAATTTATTTTCATGATGTAAACAAATTTAATTTTT
>ML798318.1:48440-58999 GCA_009831015.1 Picea engelmannii | reverse complement strand
TGTATGCAATTACATGATGATAATGCATAGAAATGTATGAGTTTGTGTTACAGACTAATCTGCAGGTTATGGGCTATGAAATAGCCAAGGGATAATGATGATGAAAGTGGATGTCATGACCACTAGCCGAGAAACATTATGGTATGAATATTTGTGTGTGAAATTATATTGGTTTGGATGCATTGCCATGATATGTGGACCAGTGCAGGATTTCAGGTGGTGAGACTGCCCAAAACCGAATAAACGATGACAAAAATCCCAGCAACACGGTCCCACTGTATATTCCATTGTAGGGTGTGGACCCTAGTTATGATTAGGAGGGGTGGAGGCATTTCCCACCGTGTATCCTTCGAAACCTGAAGTCATGGGTGGATGATTTTAGCTCACGCTCCCCTAGACGTGTGATGATCATTGTTAGTTACCTGCTGGGGAAGTTTGGTCGAGATAGTGACACTCCTGCTTACGAGTTCTATTTGGAGTTAGGTCAATATAGTTGACGCTCCAAGATAGTCCAGTAGAGGAAGGATAGGAATGAAGATGGAAGTAAGTTAGGGAGGAAGGATGAGTAGAAATAGTTGAGAGTGTATGGAGATTTGTCTTATGGTGGAAATTATTGTTTTTCCCTTCTGAAAAAAAAAAAAAAAGTGTATATATGAATATTCATAATTACGTAACTAAACCACAGGTGTCTAAATAAAATTGTTGAACTGGATAATTGTAATTAAAGGATTTTGAAAACATTTGATTGGTTTATTGTTTTCTATAAAAGACTAGTCTTGTTGATTGGATTGGATGCATACATAAATTACTAAAGGGTGATATTTATTGATTATTAGTACATGCACGAGACTTGTATGTACTAGCTACACATGCATTTCTTGTACATGTACACTAGTATGTATGAGTTTTCTTGGCTTACTTACTAATAGTGTCAGTTAATTGTTATGAATGTGTGAACCATGTTTCTTTTCCTTTGTACCATGAGATACCTTAACTTCAGGATGAATTTTCCTGAAGGGTGGGTGTATGTAACAACCCTGGTTAAACAGTGCATAGGGTTTATTAAGTATAATTAATTAGATAATCTGACTGTCCTAATATGTTTTAGTTAAACAATAATTATTTCTTAATAATATTAATTAATTAATTATTAATTAATTGTTCATATCTGTTGATGATTAATTAATTAATTAATTAATTGACTCATTAAAGATTTGAGTAATAAATTAAAGGAGCTTAATAACTTTAAATTATTAATAATAAGACTTTACGTATGCAGGGGGGGAATGAAGCAATAAATGAAGGATAAGGTAATAAAGGCATGGGATAAGGTAATAATGGGAGGATAAGGTAATTAATGGAGGATAGGGAGTCGGTGGATGGGGGGAGATATGACGGGGAAGAGTCCTAAGGGGGCCAGGATTATGAAAATTTGGGGGAGGAAGAATTATTTTGGGGAGGAGAGGACTGTATTTCTGTTTTGCATATTTTTCTGGTTTTGAGTTTGGTTTTAGGGTTTTGGTGAACCATTGCAGGGGGCACCGGGTTGCTGGGGGTTTTGGGCACGGGGGCCAGGATCCCTTACGGTATCCTAGAGCTAGGGAGCCGGACAGGATGCTCCTAGCTAGCTGGGTGGTTAGTCAGTTTGGGCAGGGCTTGGTCAAAGCAGTAGGCTGGGTAAGGCAGCAGGGAGGACAACCAAACAAGCGAGAGTTTAGCATCAGGAAGAGGTATTTTATTTTGGATTTGTTGAGTTATGTAATGATTATGTAATTTATTTTCATGATGTAAACAAATTTAATTTCTGCCAAATATTATATGCTTATATGAAGATAAATGAATTATTTACGCACTAAAAGAAAATCTATGTTTGAAATTCTATGTTTAATTGTATGAAATTTTTAGGCTTACTTAAATTCAAGTCCCTACAACCAAATCATTTGCACGCAAGTGTCCTCAAATAATAATTCACATCAGGTGCGGACAAGAGCGGGATGTTACAGTTTCTTTATGTGACTTAACAAGGTTGATAGTTTTTTTTAAGTTTGATCCAATTGCTAAAAATTTCATTACAGTTCAGGATGTTTATTCATCTTTATGGACATATTTCTAGGAGTTGTCACACCAACATCTTTATTGTTTATTTCAAACAGTCCTCATAGGCCTTCCTTGATTATTTATATAAAAAAAGTTTTGAAGCATCTTTCATCAACATCAATTTGTAATTCCCAACAAATTTTAGTGGAATGGTCAAATTTTTCATCAAGTTTTTTGATCCAGGTGGATATTGGTGGCCACCCACCTATTCCAACTAGCTCATCTTAACAGATTTTAGTTCAACATGTTCTTCTGTAATTCTTTGTAATTGTGGGTTCTACACTTCTATGGATGTTTGAATCCCTACACAGCTTCCAGGTGGATACTGGTGGCCGCCCACCTAATCCAACTAGATTATTTTGGAAGTTTCTATGTCAATACATCTTTTTGTACTTCCGGAGCCATTTTGGGGCCCTAAACAGTGGTTTTTTGGCTTGCCACAGTCAAACTATAGATGGAGTTAGAGTTTGGCAGCATAATGTGTAGTTATTAAAAATACCTTTCCAATGGGCTATCACGCACCTAAAGCGGAGGTCGTATGCAAAACTTACTATCCTGGGAAGTTGTGGTACCAACTTACACATCAAGGCCCACATAACTTTTGGTGTCTCATCTCCTAGGGTTAGGTTTTTGGATGTCTAGGGTTTTGAAATACATGAGTAATGTTAAAAAGGCCTCTAGAGCCTCATTGTAATCATTTTTCTCAGACAGATGTGTGTAGCAGCCACATCTCTTCTCAGAGATAGCTACCACCATTCGAGCAAGTTGTTTTCAGTTCTGCAGGTTTTCAGTTTCAGCCTATTTTATTTATTCAATAGAAGTTATTGTTCTTTGAATATTTGTTGTTGTTATTTTTATCTATGTGTTATTGTATTCAGTCTATTATTCATTTCATTCCGCTCATAAATCTGGATCATTTTTCTTCATATCCAGTTCATGATATTGAGATTGCAGTCAGTCCTTGAATACATTCCTTCCTTTTGTTTGTATTTTCAGTTGAGGGGGACTTTAGTAAATCATTAAAATAAAATTGAAAACCTTCCAAGATATTTATTTCTCAATTCTACTAGTTGATCTGCTTCTAAGAGTTCATCATCATCACCATTGTTTTGTGCAATAGAGGCTTCTTGATATTCTTCTTTAGAATTTTCCTTTTGCATATTTCTTTCATTAGCTAAAGAATTATTGATTTGTAGGACATCATAAAGATCTATAAATGTGTCATATTCTTCTTTAGTAACTCTTCTTTCTTGGGATCGATCCACTTCATAAGAAAAACTCTGATTTTCACATTCCTTATTAGGTACTTCACCCATAATTCTCCTATTATCAACTTCATTAATTCCAAGTGTAATATCTTCATTATCTTTCTTGCTTTGTACTTCATATTTTCTTCTCCGTGTCTTCTTATAATTTTATTGAATGTTGGAGATACTTGTCTTCATGGAATATTTTGATAGTCTACATTCACTGGCTTTAAGACCATCGTTTTTGCACTTGTGGCATTCAACATTGTAATTTTGTAAAGGAGAGAAAGAGTTACAATTTCTTTTCTATGTATTATTCTTATTGTTCTTATACCTTTGGAAATTTCTAATATTTTATCTTCCATAATCCTTACAGTGCAATGCCTTATGTCCAAAATTATTGCAAGCGTAGCAGTGTCCAATGAATATATGTTGATATCTATTAGGGGGAAACCCTTCGGTCATTTTTTTTCCTCGGAAAAAATTGTAATTTTATTCATCCAAAAGGAGCCAAAATTACATTCACATGTGAAAGATGCACTCCCCCAATCCATGGGTAAAAGAGTAGAAAATAAGAAACCCAAAAGGGACCAGAAAGACTACAAAGTCACAAAGAATATTTACAATGATAATAACTGGTAAGATCCTGCATCTTAAGCAAAAAAAAATAGAATTGCATGCCCAAGAAGGACCTCGAAGTGTGGATACACAAATCCACATGGCACGCCCAAAATATGGACCTCAAATCTCTGTCCCAACCACCAAAGAAGCAGAAAAATCCAGCAACCACAACATCAAGTTCCAGATCTCATAACAGGGACCCAAAACATTACCACCAAAACCTCAAGAAAGGGAGCCATCGAAGACCCCAAAAGGATTTGCTCGAGGGATAATCTCGAGAAACAAAGAAGCCAGACCTACCACCCACAACAGACCATGAGCCATGCAAGAAATGTTGCTCGAACCCCAAGCCATCGGAAGTTGGGGCACCAGTCGGTAATACCGAGCAACCACAGGGAAGAGCCACAAAAAAAACTTTGGTGGAAAGGCGTCCACAAATGGGGAAAACCAAGCAAGTTCATGCCATAAGAGTAGGCGGCCATGAAAGCAGTGCACTAGATCAGTCAAGGGGAAGAGAACACATTGGAAGGAGACGTGTCCACAAAAACGGCACACCAGATTCATCAGCGGCACACCAAGCCACAGGAACGAAGCACCAGGGAGACCCATCAGAAGGAGGCACTCATGAAGACCTGTAAGAGGGGTTGCGGCCAGGAAAACCCTAGCCGCAGAGCCCCCCAACCTTATTCTATCACCCCCCTTTTCAAACTCCTTTGGTCATTATATTCCATTTGTCTTATTTTTATTTTGTGGGAGGTGTTGATTTCTACTTATTAGGAATATTCTTCAATGGTGTTGTTTTCACCTTTTAATCTTCCTTTTTCAAGGATTTTTTAATAGCATATTCATAATTGATCATCCTTTTGTCAATCTTATGTATTATAGAGGTTGAATTCTAATGATATCCCAATCTTGTCTTGTCATTTGGTGATTTTTTACTTTTAAGAATATTATCAAGAATTTTTGAGCTATCTATAAATCTTGATTTCTTATTTTCCTTCTCAAGTTCTCCTTTTAGAAGATCAATTTTAGCCTCTATCTTTTCATAGTCTTGTTCCCTATCATTGAGTTGATTTAAAAAGACTTCTTCAATTCTTTTGGCTTCCTTGAGTTGAGTCTTGAAATTATTGATGACTTGCCATGTTTCTTTGATGGTCTTTCACACTTCTCTTTCTCTTGACTTTTGTGCTCCTTCATATTCTGAGAATTGTTCTCTTAATGATTTATTCTTCCTTTTATAATTCCTTAGTTCTTCAAGTGCATTGATAAGTTCTTCAAGTGAATTGATAAGTTCTTGTTCAAGGTTTACTTCTCCTTCATCTTCAGAATTTTCTTCATTATTATCAACATCAGTATTTTTCATTCCCATAAATAGAAGCTTTACATCATCTTCACTCATGTCTGAAGAATTGATGTCTTCTTTGGAGTAGAGGTTTTTATTTTTCTTATAAAATTTATTCTTGTATTGGTCTTTATCCTTTGTATGGTATTTATGGTTCTGGGATTATCCATCATCACTATCCTCCTTCCTGGGATAGGGACATTTGTTAGCAAAGTGTCTGATTCTGCGACAGTTGAAACATTTGGAGGGTAACTTTTCTTTATATTTTCTAGATCCTTTATAGAGTTTCTTTATAAATTTGTCCTCTCCTACATCTGATATGTCTGACTGATCTTCAATAGACACATGTTCTTATTTCTTATTTGATTTTGATTCTTTGAAGGTTGTTTCTCCTTTTGTAGGTTTCTCTTGCCCTATTCTCATCTCATATGCTATGAGGATCCCATGTAGTTCATCCACTATGAGCTTATCAAGGTCTAGTCTTTCTTCAAGGGTAGAAATATTGGCATCATACCTCATAGTTAATGATCTCAATATCTTCGGAATAAAAGTTGTATATTCAGAAAGCTAATTCAATTTCCTATGTTTCATCTTCTTACACCATATTCAAATTCATTGTTAAAGTACCTTGAATAATCCCTCCAAGTTAACATATTGTTGTTTTTTTAGGTTTTCATTGCCACTAACGCGTCATGAGAGACCATCATTATCTTGCACTCACCCTGTAAAAAAAATGATATACTAAAGTAGCGCACAATTCCATATACTTCTCAATAGAATGAGGTAATTGTGAGAAAGAACATAACATTAGTTGAATGTGCTAGAAGTATGTTAAAGAGTAAAAATATCTCTAACTATATGTGGGATGAAGTAATAAGTACAATTGTGTACTTAAAAAATAGGATTCCTACTAATTTCTTGAAATTAAAAACTTCTTATGAAGATTTTTTTTGTTATAAATCATTTGTGGATAATTTGAGAATATTTGGATGTAAATCATTTTCTCATATTCCAAAATAAATCAAGAGGAAACTTGATGCAAAATCTATGAAATGTGTTTTCTTTGGTTATTGTTCTGATCATAAAACCTATAAGATGTATGATTCAATTAATAATCAAGTTTTTGCAATCAGGGATGTGATTTTTCATGAGTATGTAGATGATTATCACAAAGAGGATGTACAAGGATCAAGGAGCATATTGAAGGAAGGTATTGAAGAGATAACGTGAGAAGAGTTAGATGAAGATCATCAGTTTTGTGATGATCAAACCAATGCCAAGTAAAGAAGCAAATCCATCAAGCAGTATGACACTAGGAACATAAAAAAAAAACATCAAGACTCCAATAAGGTATAAGAATGCACCACAATATTGAACCTTTAAATTTTGAAGAAGCAAGAAATCATAAAGAATGGATGAATGCAAAGTAGGAAGAATATGATTCCATTATGAAAAATGATTCCAAATGGTTATCAAGTCAAAATTCAATTCTAATGGTAGAATAAACAAATTCAAAGCAAGGTTAGTTGCAAAAGGTTACTTACAAAAGGAAGGAAAAGATTATGAAGAAACATTTGCACTTGTAGTGAAAATGAATACTATTAAGTCATTAATTGCATTAGCAACAAAGTATAATTGGGACATATACCAGATGGATATTAAATCATCATTATTGAATGGTTAACTAAAAGAGAATATATATATATATCAACTTGAAGGTTTACTTAAGGAATCAAAAGAACATCTATGTGGGTTAAAGAAAGAAATATATGGTCTTAAATGAACTCCAAGATCATGGTATGCCAAAATCAATAACTACTTCCTTCATCGTGGATTTTTTAAAAGTCAAAGTTATCCAAATGTGTACATCAAGAAAGATGAGAAAGGGAACAATGCATTGATTTCCTAGTATGCAAATGATTCTATCATAACAAATAGTGCCACATATTTGACTGAAGAAGTCAAACTTCATCTATCTCAAGAATTGGATATGATAGATCTTGGTCAAATACATTATTGTTTGGACATTGGAATATGTATGGAGAATGGAAATATCGTGATAACCTAAAGAAAGTATGCACATTAAATTATTAAAAATTTCAACGTGCATGAATGGAACTAGTTTCTACTCCATTGGAATAGAATGTATGCAGAACAGAAAAAAAAATGCTAGTAATGGTAGAATAACAGCAATATAACCAGAACATTCACCACAATAAAACTAAAATGATATAAGAGTAACAACAGAAATAGAACTTTGAATCTGAAAGCAATGTTCACGAGCCTCTTCAAGGGGGCAACCATCAGTTGAGCAAAGCTCTATTACAATAATATCCAAGCCGGGGTTCTTATACCCTCGACTCCTATTTATACTAAAAGGAAGCATCTAGAGGAAGATCCTTCTAGAAGTGGAAGCTTCTATTAGGTCTTCTTACATCCGCCTTATTCTATTTTATTGAAAGGCCTTATTAATATTGACCTTTATTACATCTGAATATATTGTTCTACCTATGTGTGGGTTAGTGTTGGAAATGTTTAACAGGTAGCATATGCTTGTTATTGATGGCAAGTACAGCAATGAAGATGGCATAAGTACAGAAAGAATGTAACAGACGGGCACCAAAAGTATTTTGGGAAGACGCTACAGAATAACCTCGATAAGATCAGAAGAGATAGTGCAGAGGATGTTTGGTATGTTTTACACGTAACGTATGCTTGTCATTGATGGAAAGTACAACAATGATGATGGCTTGAGTACAGCAGCGATGATCAGCAGCGCAGTGATATTCAGGAAGAACAGCAACGCAACAATTGTCTAAATGCAACAATTATCAGTTGTCAAATTGAGGATTGATCTAAACTGTTGATCAGGCATGATGAAGTCCCGTAAAGTTTGTGAAGCATTTCTGATCATTGGATCCCATCCAAAATTCCCGACAGAATGAGGGCTGTCAAATCTGAATATAGACAAGAAGAGCACGCTGAAGAGGAGGATAGATCTCAGGTGTTAGATCTGAGTGCAGGGTCCAACCACCGTTGGATCGAGGAGAACCTGCACGATCTTTAAAGTGCAAGGAGTAGAGGGCTCACAAAATCCCGAAAGCAGGAGGATCGTCCATCTCAAGGGGTTATGTGGATCGTTGATCCGACTCCTTGTCGGAGTTTCGGGGATCGAGAGTTGGAGATGACAAGTAATATCATCCACAGAAATCCCGATTTCGCGATATGAAAAATCGCGACGTAATCTGAGCCGTCAAATCAAGATCACATCTGGACCGTCGATCTGACTCACGTCAGCAAACCACGTCAGCTAGGAACACGTGGCACAACTAGGTAATGACAAATGTCAGACTGATTCAACATTCCAAGCACATGTAAGTCACGAATCAGGGTGACACGTGGCAGTTATTTAACACATGCAACGTCAGCAGGCTTACACCATGTCGGAGTTTCGACAATCGCGTGTTGGAGATGTCAAAGAAACAATGCATCAGGAATCCTGATTTTGCGATATGCAAAATCGCGACTTAATCGCAGCCGTTGAATCAAGATCAGATCTGGACCGTTGAGCCAACTCCATATCGGAGTTTCATGAATCGTGACATAGAGAGACAAGAAAACAACGCAACAAGAATGTCGAAATCGTGATATGCGAATTCGCGATTCAATTGCAGCCATTGAATCAAGATTGAATCTGGACCGTTGAATCCAAGTCCATTTCGGGAATTTGACGATCGAGAGTTGGAGATGTCAAGGAATGTTAACATCAAGAATTTCGATATTGCGATATGCGAAATCACGATGTAATTGCAACCGTCAGATCAAGATGTGATCTGGACCATTGATACGACTTCTTTACGGAGTTTCATGGATTGGGATTTGGAAGTGACAAGAACATTCACCACAGGAATTTCGAAATCACGATATGCGAAATCGCGAAATGATCTGAACCGTCAGATCAAGTGTTGATCAGGACCGTTGATCCCACACCATTTCGGGGTATCGGGGATCGCGACTTGGAGAGTCGAGATGCCTCATCTCCAGACTCACGAAATGCAAAATTGCGAAAGCG
Source organism: Picea engelmannii (assembly GCA_009831015.1). Taxonomy (NCBI): domain Eukaryota; kingdom Viridiplantae; phylum Streptophyta; class Pinopsida; order Pinales; family Pinaceae; genus Picea; species Picea engelmannii. Next base: position 49,620 of record ML798318.1, on the reverse strand, counting down.
CCTTATGCATAAGGCTGTGGTCACAGCCCTTGGTCACATCAGCGAGAGATGGAGGAAAGAGCTAGAGCAACCAAGCTCCATTTCGGGGATCGCAACTGGGAATGTCGAGATGAATGGTCACACGAATGTCGAATTGTCGAATGCCGAAATGACAAAATGAATGCAAAATCCCATGGAATCAATCCAACGGTGCAGGTGAACATGAGCATGATCGAAGGGCTAATATTGATCCTCACAGTGTAACTGCTAGAAACCATTGATGGTTTCTACTAGAGGATGCGAAGAGACTTCTGTGTGATTTCCAGAGGAACTGAAGAGTTACAAGGAATCTGCCAGTGGAATGAAGACGATTCGTGGAGGAAATTGACAACTGGATGAGGGTTGGAGCTTGTAACTGAAACAGAAAGGATAAGCTCGACTATGCCAGAGAAGACGAATAGTCTCAACTGCCAGAGAGGCTGAGGAATCTCAGCATAACACCTAGTGATGTTGAACGAGTGGGAAAACCGCCAGAGAAGATGAAGAGTTATCATGATGATTAGGCAGAGCACTCGAGAGGTGGAGGATATCGGCGCGGTGTGAGTATGCAGAGGCATTGCGCACATTGCATGCACAAGGTGCACAGAAGCTATAAGTATACGGTACAGAGAAGAGATGAGGTTGTTGTTGTTGTTGCAGTTGTTGTGGTAGCTGTGTGGAAGGATTGAAGTGTGATCAAGGAGGCATAGCGCAGGAGTAGAAATACACAGTAGAGGAAGGTTGCATTGAAGGGACATGGTGCAGAGAGTATAAATGGCAGAAGAATAGACAGCACAAGTCATGTGTGAAGGAAGGCAGTGAGGTAGACAGAGCAACAAAATGCAGCAGAATAGTGATGAGTCTGGTAAGCCAGTGTTGAACATTATATCACTGTAATAAGTTTCAGTAGCAAAGATTTATGTTTTAGGGTGGAAGGGAGGTGCTAGGGAGGATTGTTGTCCTCATAGGTTCAAGTGGGTGATTGAACACAGGGAGTTGTAGCTTCCATCTGGTTGCATCTAGAGAAACCAGGGTGGCAGGGTGGTGCAAGGGAGAACTCTTGTTCTCTGTTATACAGGTTGGTGCCTGTATGATTGGAAGTTGGTGCTTCCATCCAGTTGGTGCTGGAAACACTCAGGGAGTTGGTGCTTCCTTCTAGTTG
>ML798317.1:160824-184113 GCA_009831015.1 Picea engelmannii | reverse complement strand
AGAAAATTTTCCATCCATTCCGTTCCCGTTTTAGATAAAAATCGTTTCTCTTTTCCATAGACGAGAAGTTCCTTAGGGACGCGGTTTTTTTAAGTGGTGAATTTAAGTAGAAAATGATTTAAGTGGTGAATTTAAGTAGAATTACGATTTAAGAAAAATAACCGATTATGATTTAAGTAGAAAATGATTCTTTGATACTTAATGAAATTGGCAAAAAATTCAGGTGAAGAATTTTATGTTTGATTTTTTTCAAAACCGTAATACCCTTTATATTTTGGGCAGAGTTGGGACTTATTTCCCCATCCTATTATGGGAATTATGAGTCCTACAGAAGCGATGGCAATTCAGTCCTCTTCTTCGCTTGTTGTGCAGAGGACTGAAGTATCACCGACACACCAGACTGCGCAACAATACGATCTCCTGTTGAGTGCTCAATTTTTTGAGCACTGAAACTCAAATCTCGTTCCTCTTCTTCGCTTGTTGTGCAGAGGACTGAGGCACACTCGCTAACAATCAATCATTCGGCGGCCATGCTAATAATCAAACGCGCGATGACATTATCAAGCAATCATTGCCTGGACTACACTTCGCTTTCGCTCGGCCCTCGACATATCAATCATTCGACTGCCATCTTAATAATCGATGGCGGCCATATTCGATCTGTGACACCTTCGAGCTTGACGAAACCTCGCCAATATTGGCCATAATCGTTCTGTGCCACATGGTTAATGTTAAACCGTCAGATTCGTGCCGCGAGATCTGTGCCATATTCCCTCACGATCCGTATCACTATACCCATCGGATCAGTGCCACGTGGATCAAGAGATGTCGTATCCGTACCATTTTCGTCGTACGGCATGCAACCGGGTCGCTCTATGATCGACACGGGGCACCGTCTAGGCCGTAGATCTGATCGGTAGATCTGAGGGCCCAAATCCTGTCACGTGGCAAACATCCAATGGCCAAATCCAAGGGCTGAAAGCGTGTCACGTGGCCCGCATCCGATGGCCAGATCCAAAGGCTGGAGAGTCGGTCACATGGCGAACATCCCATGGCCAAATCCAAACGTTGGAGCACTGCCACGTCGCGTACATCCGATGGCCAGATCCAAAGGCTGGAGAGTCGGCCACATGGCGAACATCCCACGGCCAAATCCAAACGCTGAAGCACTGCCACGTCGCGTACATCCGATGGCCAGATCTAACCGCTGGAGCCGTGCCACATGGCGCACATCCGACGGCCAGATCTAACCGCTGGAGCCGTGCCACATCGCGCACATCCGACGGCCAGATCTGAGGGTTGGAGAGGTACCACATGGCGTCGATCCGACCGTGAAATCTAACGGCTGCGGGCATGCCATGTGGTGCAGATCTGACGGCCAGATCCTAGCGCTAGAGGATTGCCACATGGCGCACATCCGCTGGTCAAATCCAAGCACTGGAAGAAAGCTACGTGGCCTACATCCAACGGCTAAATCCCAGGGCTGTAGGCATGCCTCGTGTCGCACATCTGACGGCCAGATCCGAGGGTTCGAGACGTGCCACGTGGAGAAGATCGGAGCACTAGTGGCCCACCACGTGGCGGAGATCCGATGGTCAAATCTAATGGCTGCAGGAATGCCACGTGGTGAAGATTCCATGGCCAGATCCAAGGGTTACAGGCCTGCCACATGGTGTAAATTCTATGGCCAAATCCAAGCGTTGCAAGACTGCCACGTGGTGTACATCTGACAGCCAAATCCAAGGGCTGTAGGCGTGCCTCGTGTCGCACATCTGACGGCCAGATCTGAGGGTTGGAGATGTACCACGTGGCAAAGATCTGAACGCTGGTGACCCGCCACGTGGCTGAGATCCAATGGCCAAATATAACGGCCGGACGCCTGCCACGTGTGTGAAATCCCAGRGATAGATCTGACGGCATGTGCCMCGTTTGTCAGCTCCGAAGACGGACAGGGGCTATGTGGATCTGATCCGACCCGATAGACGGTCATGAGCAACCATGCATTTTATTTCAARAAATMTGTGATGTGCGRGAGGAAAATTGAATCATGTATYGCCACRAGAACGCTGGAATTTGCGAGAGAGAGAGCGCTGGATTCCCTAGCCCAACTACGAAATTCTCGCTCACCACTAAATACGTTCCAGAACGAATTTGCGTATAGATATGGGATTCTGAAGCATATATTTGCTTTTACTTTTGCGAATGGATATTTTTCGAATCCTTAGTATTATATTTCTACCACAGAATCCTCATTTCTACCATTTATACCACAGAGTCCTCATTTCTACCATCGAAATTTCAAGTATTCTCGGCGCGATTGTTCACTAATAATGGTCACTGCATAATCACCATATTTTTCAAATTCCATAAAATATTATTCTTTTTAAAAATTTGTTTTTTTTTTTTTTTTTTAAATATTATTAATTTTAAAAATAAATTAATAATTTATTTTAAAAATTAAACAATTAATTTATTAATAAAAATATTAATATATTATTAATTAAAAAAATAAATTAATAATCCTTAAATTAATAAAAAAATATTAATATATTATTAATTTTAAAAAATAAATTAATAATCTTTAAAATGTAAAACTTTAAAAATTAAAATAAAATATTAATATGAGGTAGTTCATGCTTATTAGGTCATATTGCTACATTAATTTAACTAATTTCTTTAGTTAAATCAAAACTTTAAAATTAAATTGTTATTCATTATCATCATAAATTATTAATATTCAACAAAACTTTAAAATTAAATTGTTATTCATTATCATCATAAATTATTAATATTCAATTTTTGAAAAAATCTTAAACTTTAAATATTATATAATAAATTATTTTCATCATAAATGATATTACATGATATTACTTCTTAAGGTATTTAAAATTATGGTATAATATTTAAAATTATGGTATAATATTCAACAAAACTTTAAAATTAAATTGTTATTCATTATCATCATAAATTATTAATATTCAATTTTTGAAAAAATCTTAAACTTTAAATATTATATAATAAATTATTTTCATCATAAATGATATTACTTCTTAAGGTATTTAAAATTATGGTAAATGATATTACTTCATAATTTTAAGGTATGGCAATAGATAATGGAGTAATGGATTTTTCAAGGAGATCAGGAGCATGTGACCAATAATTTTGGAAATAGATAATAGATCTTCCAAGAAGAAAAAGAGAAAATCATTATTAATATTCAATTTTTGGAAAAATCATAAACTTTAAATATTATATAATAAATTATTTTCATCATAAATGATATTAGTTCGTAAGGTCTTTAAAATTATGGTAAATGATTTACTTCATAATTTTAAGGTATGGCAATAGATAATGGAGTAATGGATTTTTCAAGGAGATCAGGAGCATGTGACCAATAATTTTGGAAATAGATAATGGATCCTCCAAGGAGAAAAAAAGAAAATCAATATTTCTAGGGAGATTAAGATAAAATCAATATGTAAATAAATACTTTGATTATAAAGGAAAAAAAAAATCCAAGAACATGAAGGTCACTCTCAATGCATTATTCGACAAGAAAATTATAAAAGAAAATATTAATGTTTATCAATGAGCCAACATCATGTCATTGTGCTTGGAGGAAGAAAACCAAATTGAAAATGTCCACATGTATACAAAATGAAAACAAAGCTACAAGAAAAAAATGCTAACAAATTGGTGAAATGTTATACATCTTACAAATTGGTATTCTCTATCTCCTTCATTGTTGTTATCCTTACAACCAAGTATACCCTAGTTATTTATGTGATGAAGAAATCAACATAATGAGACAATGTTTGAACCTTTAAAATATGCACATAGTTAGTGGAATAAAAAAATTAGACCCTACTACCAAAAAGGACTAGCAAAGCCATTTTACAAAATAATTGATATCATGGGAGTCACACTAGAATTCTAGTAAGTATTACCAAATCATACACATGATATTTAATTTTAGCAAAATATATTTTGATGTAGTGATTAATAAATAGGGTAGGGGATTTTAAAAATATGTGGGAGCGTATAATTTTAGCTAATCATATATAATGTTTTTCTATAAATTGGTAAATTTTCTATAAGGGACTCTTAAAAATTATGAAGGGATTTACAGCTAGGGGACAAGAAATAAGAGGATGTGATACACTCTAAAAACAGGAGTAATTTTATAAGTTCATGAAAGCATGTGTTTTGAATGTTTATTACTAAGTGACCCCCTAATAGACATAATTTCAAAACTACGTGAATCACCCACCAAAGTTTTATAGAAAAAAAGGGGTAATTGTGTATTTTCCATTCAAGCAATCTAATGTCGAATTATTTGTCATTGTATTTTTAAATTGGAGAGATCTAATATCTTATGGCTAGCACTTTATTCATATGTATGAATCATGAACATCATAGGTTATAGCAATTAGTTTTTCAATAAGCATATTTGTGTATAAAACATCATCATTATGTTTAATACGATCCCACAGATGATATATATGGGGTTAAATGTATATGTAATAAGGATCAACCTAACAAAGATCTCAGATATGCAATGAGTGAGAATATGTACATTATATAGAGGTCAATATAGTCATTATGGAGAGGAAAATGTGGTTTGGATATATGAATGTATTGAAGTAGTTGGACGAGGTTCCCCTATTCTATGAGCTATTATGTAACTAATCTTTATTATCATTTTTGGAATTGTACTCCACATTCACATTTTGTGTACATTATGTGTACAGTTTTGGTTTATTATGCAATCTTCGGTATTTTATACAAACATTTAGTATCAAAGAGGATGATCCTTGGGTTTGGCTCCTTCAAACAAGTCATCTTACCATTTTCATTCTATTTTTTAAGGGAGATTTTCAAGGATCAAAGTTTTCAGTATGCAAAGAAGACAGAGTGAAGTACATCGTGTCAAAATTTCAAAATCTAGGTCACTATAATTTTGGAGTTACAAGATGTGGAAGTCATGTTTTTTTACTAGTCCTAAAACTAGTCTCAAATGGATGTTTGTGGTAAAACAATGGAGATATTTTGAGCTCACCATTGAGTCCAAAGCAACTGAGATAGCCAGATTTGTCTTTCATTTTTTTCCAGTTGAACATTGGAGGCTAGATCTACTAGGGTTTGAAGCCGAAGGCTAGATCCAGCAAGGAGCCACCATATTTTAGATCAGATCCAACCCTGCCATCATGCTCAAAAGGCATGAAAACCTTAACATCGACTGTCCATTCATCGATTTTCTGCAAAGTTTTCCAAAGACGAAAATCTTTTTTCCCAGGGAGTCATATGACCCCCTAGCTCGCACTTCATTTTGGCCGCAATTGCGCTAAATTTAGTGGTTTCTCTAATTTATCTGGAGGTTTCTACAATTGGCAATTTCTCTAAGTTTGGTGACAATTTCGCTAAATTTGGCGAAGTTTTTTAATTTCTCTAGAGGTTTCTACAGTTGGCGGTTTCACTAAGTTTGGCAACATTTTCACTAAATTTGGTGAACTTTATCTGGAGGTTTCTACAGTTGGAAATTTCTCTAAGTTTGGTGATAATTCTACTAAATTTGGAGTTTTTAATTTATCTAGAGGCTTCTACCACTTGTTTGAAGCCTCAACTACTTGACACATACTCATCTCGGCATTTCATTTGCAGTTGGCATTGTTTCACGCTTCATGACAGAGCCACATGAGATTCACTGGAGGGCTTCCAAACACATTATGCACTACATATGGGGCATTCACAGGTACGACACTCACTATGCAACAAACACAAGTTCAAATTTGATTGGATACATGGATTCTGATTGGGTTGACGATCTTAATGATCACAACTCTACATCTAGCTATAGTTTTCACCATGGTTCCAATCCCATTTGTTGGGAGAGCAAGAATCAACATGCCATTTCTCTTTCTTCGACTGAGGCTTAGTATCAAGGGGTTTTTAATGCTACCACTGAGGTTATATGGCTTCATAATATCCTCACTAAACTTGGCATCACTTTTCATATGCCATCAGTCATTTGTTGTGACAACCAGAGCACCATCCAAATCTCGAAGAACCTGGTTCATCATCAGTGAGCCAAACACATTGAGATCCACATGCATTTTCTTAGGCTGTTTATTCAGAAGCAGGTCATCGATTTACGCTATTGTCTGACAACATAGCAGGTTATAGACATCTTCACCAAACCCTTCACTGAGATCAAGTATGCCCATCTTCAGTCTCTCTTGTGGGTGCGAGACATTTCTTCTAGGGGTCACTTAGCCCTTCTTGTTGTTGAAATATTGTAACTACAAAGAATATTCTACTTATTATTGAGTTATTATTATATAGATCAATCCCCTTTTGTGGATTGATCATGTCTGGACTTATGTATGACCAAATCCCCTTTTGTGGATTGGTCAAACCCTAATTAAATGATGCTAATGGAGAAGTCGGCCCCTAGGGCTAATTAAAGTGGTTTTAGCCACTAATTGAAGAAGTTGGCCCAGCTTGGTGAAGAGACATAACCCTAGCGCCTATCAACTAGTATAAATAAGAGAGGATGATGCCTCATTCTCTCACTCACTCAATCACTCATCTAGTTCGCAAGTTTTGGAGAAGTTTTAGTTACTAGAAGAAGGAGAGAGAGAGAGAGAGGCACATTGCTCAGTCTTGGATATTCTCTTATGTTTGGTCTTTTATCTTGGCATTGTATTGGCAATCTATATTAAGGAAGTGTTTGTTGGGTTTTCTTCCCCATGAGGGTTTCCTAGGATAAATGTTGTGTACCTTATGATTGTGTATCTTTCAGTGACCCTACTTATGATATTATTATCTAATAAATTGAAAGGAACTTAATAACAACTCTAAATTTAACATGGTATCAAAGCTAAACTGAGTAGATCATCTTTCACTGGCTAACCAAAAACATCACTATTGCCGTACAAGAAAATTAGGGATTTTTGTTGGAACAAATTTTTTTCCTAAAACCCATCTAGGGAAGTGCTCCCTGGCCTAGTGAACTCATTGGAAGCTTGAGCACACCTTTTCAGTGGCCAGAGCCTCCGAAAAGCCAAACCCTAGTTTTCACTGGTATCAGAAAACTAGAAAACCAAGAAACCAGAACCAGTACCAGAAGTACCCGTCCAGATTTGCGCAGGCTCAGTTTCAAGGGGTAAAATTTGGGTTTTCTTAAAACAAATTGCACCAACCTACTCACCTCAACCCAACGCATCTAGTCTCTGGATCAAAATTCCAAAATTTGAAAGTTGAAAAATTAGGGTTTCCTCATAAAACCCTAAGTTACAGTTGCAGTTCCAGTTCCTTTATGCCAGTTGCAATTGCAGCACCAGCTGCAATGAAAGTCTTTGTGAAGTATTGGTACTGTTATTTTATTTTCCTAGTGCACCTTACCCTATCAAGATACTGTCAGAGGTATGTACTTACATATGTTTAAAATGCATTATTATTCTAAAGGGTACTTGCAGGAGAAAGAAATATTTTTTCATAGATCCAAAAGGATCTTAGATCCAACACATTCAGAAGAATAATGCACCCCGGGTTTGATCATTTTGATATGCATCTATTTGTTATGACATTATTTTGACCTTATAAACATCTAAGTTGTATGTTGAATTTATGACCATCATACTATCCCTTGGTCAAAATTAAAGTCAAGGTATTAGAATGAGATTAGAGTTTATTCTCTAATTTAGATTTATGTCAAGATAGCATATTTTCTTAGTACAGAGCACAGGTTGAATAAATCACTTGTCATATTGAGTGAAGGAGACTTGGAAGAAAAGCAACACACTCATTCTTGAGGACAATACCTCAGGTTCCAGGTTTGATTGATTAAGTTGATAAGATTCAAACTAGCACATGTCAAGTTTGATAACTACCTCATTCCAAGTAAACACTATAGTTGAGGTAGCAATCTTTGAAAAGCAGTATACTTGGTAGCATGTGAGCATATTAAGATAAATGCTTATTGTAATCATTTACCATATACAACTAACATCTCCACTAGGAGAAACTTCTTGTGTTGGTTCTAGGTTACCATGGAGGAATGTTTGATCACGACACTAGACGAGTGTTCATCAAATTTTGTATTCTATTTCTTATTTTTTATCTTTGTTTCAGGCACGTCATAAGTGATATCTCTAAAGGAGCTATTGTGACGATCATTTGTGCTATTGTTTTATTACTATTATCAAAAGAGTATTACTATTGTTTGTTGTTTTGTTGACCTTGTTTCAGGTCACAGGTGATAACCCTGAGGAAGCTATAGTGAAAGTTGTAGAAGGAAACAGATTATATGAGGCATGAAGCAAACTATGTACATGACCATATACATTCATGTACCAAAGAATATGAAGAATAAGCTCTTTTTGAGATCCAAAGTATCTCATATGGAGATTGATTGTAAGGAGTAGAAGGCTCCAAAGATGACCGAACATTAGAACAAGAACTCGCATTAGAGTTGTTCAAAGGATAATGAAGCCACCTTGACAGGAAGGAGAATTCACTTGAATTCTAACTCAATTTTTCATATTAAGACTTGGTATTCAAAACCAAGTATACCTTGAAGAGACTATGAAGTTCTTATAGACTCAGAAGAAATCAAGAACAGAGTAAGTCTAGTCTCAGAAAGGATTGGATATGAAAAGGAAACATCTTCCAATACTGGGAGACAAGATGCCATAAGTTGAGAAGTCTATATCGTAGCTTCAAGGAGACATGAAATCTCCTAGGAGGATTCCCTTGTTTCATTGATAGCGAAGGAAGCCAGTTAGAAGGACTGGGATATGGATTTTTCCGTGAGACTAGAAGGAAAGTCGGTATTGACTTCCAAGATTGATCTAATAAATCAATCATGTTGCAGATAAAAGATGTACAAAGCTGATTTATGTCCAAAGGATTCTCCCAGGAAGAGGGAGAAGACTATGACAAGACACTTACTCCAGTAATCAAAGAAATGGTTCCAGTATTTGTGAAGACAACCAGATCAACCATGATTCATATACAATATGAGATGTAGGGTGAGAAATCCCCATATTTAAAATTGAGTGGCAGTTGGTGCAGTACATCAGTTGGGCCATGGACACACGACTACAATAGCAGAAATAGTTACCCCCATGAAAGAATAAGAGATACATTTAGTATTAGTTATTGAACCACTCTCGGTTTTAGATGAAATTGTTGCCATGATAAAGTAGAGGAGCTATTCTCAGAGTTCAGCAGCTATAGTGATTCTAAACTTCAAAAAATATGCAAATGCAGAGTCCCAATTCTAGGAGGAACAGTTACAGAGAGAGTAGAAGACACACTCTCAAACAATGAGACAGATAGTGCTTTGTGTTATCGCTCCAAGAGTCACTCCCCGACTGCAAATGGGAGTAAGCCTGGTAACATTAAAATTTGTTTTGAGTGGGTTAAAATTCAGGAGTCAGAACAAGACTGGAAAGAAAGGAAAAGATAACAGAGGTCACTACAGACCAATCCTGAACCGTTGGGTTATGGATTCATAAGTATCCTGCTCAATCAAGGCATTTAAAATGTCTATCAGAAAAAGGATTTATGTAGTGGTGTGGAGAAGAAAAAGAGAATGTGTCTGAGTGATAAATGATGAAACATGGGCAAGATGATAGCAGATCCTTTACTGCCTCAAGAATCCATAAATCAGAGATGCTACATCCATACAAGAAGAAAAACAACAAGTGTCTCAGTGATGAACGATGGAACATAGGCAAGATGACAGCATATCCTCTACCACCTCAGGAATCCATGAATTAAGGATGCTACACCCAGACAAAAAGAAAAATGGCAAGTGTTTGAGTGATGAATGATGAAACATGGGAAAGATGACAACGGATCCTCTACTGCCTTAGGAATCCATGAATTAAAGATGCTACATCCAAACAAGAAGAAAAACATAATGTATGAGTGATGAACGATGAAACATGGGAAAGATGACAGTAGATCCTCTATCGCCTCAGGAATCCATGAATCAAAGATGCTACATCGAGACAAGAAGAAAAACATAATATAAACTTAGAAGACAATCTAATAAAACAACTCAAAGGAATCTTCAATTACATAATATTTTACAATCCATGCCCCNGACATATCATTCATTTGATGTATTTACAATCAAAACAGTTGACATGTCTTGTTTCCTGGGAACCTCTTTTCCATTGTTGTGTGTCTTCTCTTGTCTGTCTTGTTCCTTCTGTTAGAAGGAAACTCTGGTCAATATGGGCATGCAGGAAAAACTTCCCTCTGTGGTACCTTGGGCTGGAATCTTTCCATCTCTACTGCCAGACCCTCCATGCTTTTATTTACGGAGATAGTCGATGTTTCAACTACCAGTCCCTAATCTTTCCTCGGGATCGGGACGAGGCCTTATGCCTAGTTTTTTGCCACGCGTTGTTCCCAGATTGGGCCCTATATAAGCACGTGATTGTGGAAGCCAGTAAGGGCGGTTTGGATCCACACCGCTTTTGAGCCCGCAATTCACCACCAACTGCCACGAACCTCTGTAACTATACCTTGGTTTCGATTGTGGGACCGCTCTAAGATTTTAGCGTTCAAGCACTTTCTTTCCCCGCAATGAAGTGTGGTCGTCGATCTTGTTACAATTCTGTGATCTGGGAAAGCCCTTCTTTTGTTGCCATGCATCTCTCTTGGATGGACCATGCTTCCTTCTGCAAAGATCAACGGTTCACAATTACTTCAGGAGTTTGGGCTTCGGCCCTTTTCAATGCATAGTTATTACAATCCTCCGAAGTGTCGTATCTCCGAAGTGAGAGATCTGCTTCCACGTGTCCTCTTGTTTTGGATTGTTGAGATTCACTTCGGGAGTTTTTCTTCTGCTTGCTCGTGCAATCCTCCAACGTGTTGTATTTCTGAAGTGTTAGATCTGGCATCGCGTGGCCTCTTGATTTGGACAACCGAGATTCACTTCGGGAGTTCGGGCTTTAGGCCTTTTAAATGCATAGCTCTTACTATCCTTCCGAGTGTCGTATTTTCAAAGTGTTAGATCTGGCATCGTGTGGCCTCTTGATTTGGATGGTTGAGATTCACTTTGGGAGTTTGGGCTTCGGGCCTTCCGAAGTGAGAGATCTTCCTCCACATGTCCTCTTGTTTTGAACGGTCGATATTCACTTCGGGAGTTCGGGAGTTTTTCTTCTGCTTTCTCGCGTAATCCTTTGTAGTGTCGTATTTTCTAAGTGAGAGATCTGCCTCCATGTGTCCTCTTGTTTTGGATGGTCAAGATTCACTTTGGGATTTTTTCTTCTGCTTGCTCGCGCAATCCTATGAAGTGTCGTATTTTCTAAGTGTCAGATCTGTCGATGTGTGTCCTCAGCCTTCAATGGCTCAGATTTACTTTGGGAATTCAACACTTCGAGATGTTTGGATGGAAATATGTCGAAGTCACTTTCTCCCGGTTGACATGGAAACTTCTTGTTACTTCGGGATTTCATGATGTTTGAATGGAAATATCTCGAAATCACTTTCTCCCAGTTTATGTGGCAGCTTCTCGTTACTTCGGGACTCTGGGGCTAGTCGTTAATCCTTGCGCAAATTTGACATTTTGAATGCACGAGAGCTGCTTATCTGAACTTCTCCTGGGATCTTCGTCATTGAAAAATAAATCCACCCGTTGCTTGTATTTCAAGCCCGAAATGGACTGCTTTTGAGTCATGCACTTAGACGTTTCCTGTGCAACAAAGGATTTGGTCATCCTGCGACCCTTGACAACTTTATGTGATAACATTTGGCTCCGCAGGGGATGGCATGCTCCCTGTGAGCTACCAAGAACATGCAATTCCAATGCCTTAGTTGTTGGGTTGTGGAGTCAAGCTCAAATACATCTTGTTGAGGAAAACAGGCTGACATGTACACTGCTCTACTTACAAAATAAAACAAATATACATGCTCCAGATGGATTTTATTTATGTACAATCCTAAACTAACCAATTTTTACAATGTGCTAGGTGAAAACAAACTTTCACCAGAGCCATTCAAGTAACTTCCTAACTGAAAACTTATTTACTCTATCACTGATCAGCAAGGGATAATAAAACTGTGACAGGAAATTAATTACATTCTTCAGATTACCTCCCAATGTTGAAGGTAAGATAAATCTTGAAGGATTCAATACATTGAGGAAATGAAATTCCATGTACTCCCCTACAAGGTCGTAAAATAGATGATAAAACTTATTGGGTTGGTAACAGAAAGCATGATCGTCTTTACAGTTGCTCACATATGGTTGAATGTATGTGGCAAGCATAGGTGAGTGAATGGTTGATGTGGGCTGCTGATCCACTTCTCTTTTATCTTCTCCGATAACTTCTGCTAGCTGCTGGCAAGAAATATCCTCATGTATATCAATGAATGGTTGTTTCTCTTTATCATGTTGCTCTTGGTAAAAGATTTAATTTTCATTAGAAGGTTGGTTGCTAATGCTTTTTGCTTCTAAGGAAAAAAACACCTCAGCATCTTCATCATTGTCTCCATAATGATCAGATAAAGGAGGAGTCTCGAATGACATACCAAGAGGTATCTTCTTCCCAACATGAGAAAATTGTTCTTCATTATTAAAAACAAGATGCCTTTCAAGATTCAATCCAGAAAGCAATATCTTATCATCACCATATGAGTCAGAAATAGGCTACTCATATCTAGGTTTTTTTGAGACAGGGTTACAAAGAGTATCAGCTTCCAAAACAGACTCAATTTCTACACTTTCCTTATTGAGACATCAAACAAAGTTTTCATCTTATGTAGATGAACATGGGAGAGAAAGAGTTGATTCCTCATCCAAGGCATCTTTTGCATTCTCACAGCCTTCATAAGAATCAATTATATCATGAACACGGTATTTATACTCCTCACAACAGCTATGACAAATTAACTCAAAGGAATAAAACTTTTGACAATGAATATTAAAAGCTGCATGAAACTCTTTGAGTGAAGAAACGCTAGAAAGCTCAAGAGAGTGATACCAAATACGAGCATCTCCTTGAAGAGAGTACATAAAAAACTTCATACATATGTCTTCATGTTGGATGTCAAATTGTTGCATCAAATCGTGAAATCATAGAACATGTTCAAGAGGGTTGTCATTCTCACCTTCATAAAATATTGGTTGCAGATCTTGCCATTCATCGATTTGAGGCACGGGATGTGGATAACTAGCTATGGATGAGAAATTTAGTGGGGAAAACCTCCTAGCCAGGATAGTCTCCATAGCCATTTGATTTGTCTCCTTCCAGTGGAGTCACCAATAGATTTTGAATAAAGGAGTCGCCATGGTGAAACATAAGCAGTCAGAACAATGTGTCCACCTTCAGTTCACCATCTAAAATTGGATCCCTTCGTTGTCCTTCTCCCAAGGAAGATATCTTCACTTATGTCCCCGACAATTGCACCATTAATGATATCTCTCTAAGAGTCACTCCCCGACTACAAATGGGAGTAAGCCTGGTAACATTAAAATTTGTTTTGAGTGGGTTAAAAGTCGAGAGTCAGAACAAGACTGCAAAGAAAGGAAAATATAACAGAGGTCGTTGTAGACCAGTCCTGACCCGTTGGGCTATGGAGTCATAAGTATCATGCTCAATGAAGTCATTTAAACTACCTATCAAACAAAGGATTTATGTAGTGGTGAGGAGAAGAAAAAGAGAATGTTTCTAAGTGATAAACGATGAAACATGGGCAAGACGACAACAGATCCTCTATCGCCTCAAGAATCAATAAATCAAAGATGCTACATCTAGACAAGAAGAAAAATAGCAAGTGTCTGAGTGATGAACGATGAAACATGGGAAAGATGATAGCAGATCCTCTACCACCTCAGGAATCCATGAATTAAGGATGCTACATCCAGACAAAAAGAAAAACAACAAGTGTCTAAGTGATGAACAATGAAACATGGGAAAGATGACAACAAATCCTCTACCGCCTCAGGAATCCATGAATTAAAGATGCTACATCCAGACAAGAAGAAAAACAGAATGTCTGAGTGATAAACGATGAAACATGGGAAAGATGACAACAGATCCTCTACCACCTCAAGAATCCATGAATCAAAGATGCTACATCCAGACAAGAATAAAAATAGAATGTAAACTTAGAAGACAGTTGGATAAAACAACTCAAAGGAATCTTCAATTACATAATATTTCACAATCCATGCCCCTCAGGCTTACTAACTGAAAAATACAGTGCCCTGCTCCTAAAACTCTCTCGGCTCTCCAACCTCTAAAACCCCCCCTTAACATATCATTCATCTGATGTATTTATAATCAAAACAGTCGACATGTCTTGTTGCCAGGGTGCCTCTTTTCCAGTGTCGTGTGTCTTATCTTGTCTTTCATGTTCCTTCTATCAGAAGGAAACTCTGGTCAGTATGGGCGTGCAGGAAAAACTACCCTCTATGGTACCTCAAACTGACATCTTTATGTCTCCACGACCACACCCTCCATGCTTCTATTTACGGAGGTAGTCGACGTTTCAACTACCAGTCCCTGATCTTTCCTCGGGATTGGGATGAGCCCTTACACCTATTTTTTTGCCACGCGTTGATCCCAGATTGGGCCCTATATAATCATGTGATTGTGGAAGTTGGCAAGGGAGGTTTGGATCCACACCGCTTTTGAGCCCGCAATTCACCACCAAATTCCAGGTACCTCTTTAGCTATATCGTGGTTTCGATTGCGGGACCACTCTAAGATTTTAGCATTTGAGCACTTTTTGTCCCCGCAATGACGTGTGGTCGTCGATCTTGTTGCAATTATGCGATCTGGGAAAGCCATGCTTTTGTTGCCACGCGCCGCTCTTGGATGGACCCTGCTTCCTTCTGCAAAAATCAACGGTTCACAATTACTTCAGGAGTTCGAGATTCAACCCTTTTCAATGCATAGCTCTTACAATACTCTAGAGTGTCGTATCTCTGAAGTGAGAGATCTGCTTCCATGTGTCCTCTTGTTTTGGACGATCGAGATTCACTTCGGGAGTTCGGGCTTCGAGATTTTTTCTTCTGCTTGATCACACAATCCTCCAAAGTGTCATATTTTCGAAGTGTTAGATCTGATGCCACGTGGCCTCTTGATTTGGATGGCCAAGATTCACTTCGAGAGTTCGAGCTTCAAGCCTTTTCAATGCATAGCTCTTACAATCCTCCGGAGTGTCGTATTTTCGAAGTGTTATATCTGGTGCCACGTGGCCTCTTGATTTGGACAACCGAGATTCACTTTGGGAGTTTGGGCTTCGGGCCTTTTCAATGCATAGCTCTTACACTCCTCTGGAGTGTCGTATCTACAAAGTGAGAGATCTGCCTCCACATGTCCTCTTGTTTTGGACGGTCGAGATTCACATTGGGAGTTCGGGCTTCGAGAGTTTTTCTTCTGCTTGCTCGCGCAATCCTCCGAAGTGTCGTATTTATGAAGTGAGAGATCTTCCTCCATGTGTCCTCTTGTTTTGGATGGCCGAGATTCACTTCAGGAGTTTTTCTTTTGCTTTCTCATGCAATCCTCTGAAGTGTTGTATTTCCTAAGTGTTAGATATGTCGACATGTGTCCTCAGCCTTTGATGGCTAAGATTTAATTCAGAACTTCGACACTTCCATACTTCAGGATGTTTGGATGGAAATATCCCAAAGTCACTTTATCCTGGTTGACGTGGAAACTTCTTGTTACTTCGGGACTTCGGGCTTCAACTCTTCTGGATTTCTGGATGTTTGAATGGAAATCTCTCGAAATCACTTTCTCCCATTTTACGTGGCATCTTCCAGTTACTTCGGGAATTCGGGACTCTGAGGCTTCTGTCTAGTTGTTAATCCTTGCGCAACTTTGACATTTTGAATGCATGAGAGACGTTGATCTAAACTGCTCCTGGGATCTCTGTCGTTGAAAAATAAATTTTACCGCTGCTTGTATTTCAAGCCCGAAATGGACTGCTTTTGAGTCCTATGCTTGGACGTTTCTTGTGCAACAAAGGAATTGGTCGTCCTGTGACCCTTGACAACTTTATGTGATAACACTTTGCAAAAATAACATAGATCTATCACATGACTGTGCATACTAAGTTGAATTTTAGCAAGTGTAACAAGTTTGTACAATGAGATGTGAAAATTTGATTTAAAGTTGAAGATAAAAGACTCGTGTCTAGAAGTTGAACCAAGCTGCAAGATCTTGGTATGGTAGAATTGATAGTTTTCCGATGAGCTTGGGATTTACCAAGAGTAAAGCTAATCCCAATCTTTACTTCAAGATTGTGGATGATGGACCAGTTATATTGTTGCTACATATGGATGAATTTCTTGACAGGTGAAGAGAAGCTCATCACAGATTATAAGAAGAAGCTTGTTGCATAATTTGAGATGAAAGACCCAGGCCCGATGCATTATTTCTTAGGTGTTGAAGTTTGGCAGAGCCCGGAGAAGATCTTCCTTAACCAAGGGAAGTATGCAATTGAAATACTGAAGAGTTTTGATATGTTAGAATGTAAAGCCATGAAAACACCCATGGAAAAAAATTTGAAGCTCCTAGTTGATGCTTCGTCAGAATTGGTTGATGCTACTCCGTACAGACAAATTATTGGTTTGTTGATGTATCTGACGAATACCAGGCCCGATATATGTTTTTTTGTGAACACCTTGAGTCAGTATCTGGTAGAGCCTAGACATGCTCACTTTGTTGTTGCAAAACATGTGATGAGATACCTTAAGGGTACATTGTACTTTGGTCTCTGTTATAATGGAGATCATGAATTCAAACTGGTTGGTTATACTGATTCAGATTGGGCCGGAATTGTTTCTTATAGAAAGAACACTTCAGGATGTTGTTTCGGTCTGGGGTCAGCCATGAATTCATGGCAGAGCAGGAAGTAATCCAGTATTTCTCTCAACACGGAAGAAGCGGAATACATTGCAACATGTTCTGCCAGTTGTGAAGCCATATGGCTTCGGAATTTGTTGATAGGTCTATTCAATCTTGAGATGGAAGCCAACGTGATTCTATGTGATAACCAGAGTTGCATAAAGATGACAGAGAACCATCTGTTCCATGACAATTCGAGGCACATAGAAATCCGGTATCACCACATTCATGATATGGTGCAGAGGGGAGTTGTAAAGCTCCAATATGTTGGCACAGATGAGCAAGTTTCAGATGTCTTGACTAAGCCTCTATCTCGTGTAAATTTTGAATACTTTCTAGACAAGCTTGGTATAGTCCAAAAGGAATTCCCTTGAAACGGGGAGTGATGTTGATGATACTATGGTATCCTGACCAACAACAGGTAGCTTAGTTAGGATTTTAATCATAAGGGACCGATCATCCCTGGACAGATCCCGAAGGTCTGGTAAGGACGGTATGTCAGAGTACCTGTGCATGTATATGCCAACTATGGTCAGTAGTGGTAGCTCCGTTAGGATTTTTATAATCCTAGGGAATGTTATGATTCTTGAGCAGATCCCGAAGGTCGGATAAGGACGATCTGTCAGATTACCATGTGGCAGCTCCATTAGGATTTTATATCCTAGGGAATCTTATGATTCCTCGGCAGATCCCTAGGGTATGTCAAAGTACCACAAAATGTTATTGTTTCACCTACCTCATTATGTTTCCATATGTTGATGATGTTGCTATCTCAGCCTCATGTCGATGATATTGATGATGTTGTTATCTCAACCTCGTGTTGATGATGTTTTTATCCCAACCTCATGTTGATGATGTTTTTATCTCAACCTCATGTTGATGATGTTGTTATATCAACCTCATGTTGATGATGTTGTTATATCAACCTCATGTTAATGATGGTTTTATCTCAGCCTCGTGATGATGATGTTGATGATGTTGTTATCTCAACCTCATGTTGATGATGTTGTTGTCTCATCCTTGTGTTGTTGATGTTGCTCCAACCTCGTGTTGTTGATGTTGTTGATGTTCTTGATTCCTCGGCAGATCCCTAGGGTCTGTCAAAGTACCACAAAATGTTATTGTTTCACCTACCTCATTATGTTTCCATATGTTGATGATGTTGCTATCTCAGCCTCATGTTGATGACATTGATGATGTTGTTATCTCAACCTTGTGTTGATGATGTTGTTATCCCAACCTCATGTTGATGATGTTGTTATCTCAACCTCGTGTTGATGATGTTGTTATATCAACCTCATGTTAATGATGTTTTTATCTCAGCCTCGTGGTGATGATGTTGATGATGTTGTTATCTCAACCTCGTGTTGATGTTGTTGTTGTCTCATCCTTGTGTTGTTGATGTTGCTCTAGCCTCGTGCTGTTGATGTTGTTGTACTAGCCTCGTGTTGTTGATGTTGGTGTACCAACCTTGTGTTGGTGATATTATTATTCTACCTTCATGTTATTTGATGTTGATGCTTCAACTTCATGCTGAAGATGATGATGATGATACTTCAGATTCATGCTGAAGATGGTGATGATGATGATACTTCAGCTTCGTGCTGAAGATGATGATGATAATGCTACTTCAGCTTCATGTTGAAGATAATGATGATGTTGGTACTTCAGCTTCATGCTGAAGATGTTGATGATGATGTATTAGTATTGTACAGATTGATGATGTTGTATTAGTGTTATACTAATTGATGTTGATGCAGAGAATGATGATGATGATGTCATTCCAGCTCCATGTTGTGAATGATGATGATGATGCCATTCCAACTCCATGTTGTGAATGACGATGATGATACTATTCCAGTTCCATGATGTGAACGATGATGTTATTGATGATGAGAAACTTCTGATGATTTATAGATGTGACAATCAATATTCCAGATGTTGATGATGTTGCTTCCCTCTCTCTCTCCTAATGACGTTGTATTGTAGAATACCCTTCTTGTTAAGTGGGAGTATAGAAATATTGTAACTACGAAGAATATTCTCCTTATTATTGAGTTATTAATATATATATATATCAATCCCCTTTTGTGAATTGATCGTGTCGAGACTTATGTATGACCAAATCCCCTTTTGTGGATTGGTAAAACCCTAATTAAATGATGCTAATTGAGAAGTGGGCCCCTATGGCTAATTAAAGTGGTTTTAGCCACTAATTGAAGAAGTCGACCCAACTTAGTGAAGAGACACAACCCCAACGCCTATCAACTAGTATAAATAAGAGAGGATGATGCCTCATTCTCTCACTCACTCAGTCACTCATCTAGTGCACAAGTTTTGGAGAAGTTGTAGTTACCAGAAGGAGGAGAGAGAGAGGCGCATTGCTCAGTCTTGGATATTCTCTTGTGTTTGGTCTTTTATCTTGGCATTGTATTGGCATTCTATATTAAGGAAGTTTTTATTGGGTTTTCTCCCCCATGAGGGTTTTCCAAGATAAATGGTGTGTACCTTGTGATTGTGTATCTTTCAGTGATCCTGCTTATGTTATTATTGTCTAGTAAATTGAAAAGAACTTAATAGCAACGCTAAATTTAACACTTGCTTCATCCTCTCATGGTGGGGAGTTTTTTTCCACTGGGTTTTCTTCTTCCTTTTATGTTTGAGGGAATCTTTTGTACATGGGTTCCTCATCAGGCCTTGTAATCGAAACCCATATTTGCATCTTTGTTTACATTTCCCCCTAAGTTGCACTTAAGGAGGAGTGTTAGTGTGAATAAGGCTCTTTACCTATCTAGATATTTCTTTGCTAGTTCTCTACTTTTTCTCTCTTCACAATAGGTTAAGTTTATGGGGATTTTTTCACTTTATCCCAAAATGGTTGTCTTTTAAGTCTTTTGGGTGGTAAATCCTATATATAGTCACCCATCGCTATTGTATGGGCATGTCATTTTCATTGTATGCTTCACATTCTCTTGAGTATAATATAGTATATTATTTCTTATTTATGATTTCTAGATTTGTTTTCCTTCATTCATTTTCATTCTTGGGTGGCTTTTCAGTCAAATCTTACATGGAATTCAATTGAACAAATCCCTTTTTCCAACCTTATTTGAAGCAAATAGTATAAATTATTTAGGATAAATCTCTTTTATGGTTACTCACGGAAAATTGATCCACTGGTTTTTTAAAATGGTAGATTTCCATTTGTTATTTGGTTTAGCTTGCATGGTGGATCAATTGGGATTTTCCTACTCAAAAAGTCGATAAAAATCAATGGAAATAGGGTGAGAGATGCTCAAACTCTCAAACAAACAATCAAAACCAAGTTGAATTTTTTTCGGGATTGTAAAAACATACTTTTTTGTTTGTTTGTTAGTTTGTCCGTGACTTGTGGCGCTAATATGTGGCTAAGAAACTGTGACTCAAGGGCATCCAAGTCATCAAAATCACCTGGGGATCGCACCCGGCCTGAGCCACACCAACCCTTAACATGGCTGGATTTTTTGTCCCTGCAGGTTTCGAACCAGTAACTTTAACATCACAGAGTGGCTTAACAACACACTCTATCACTAACTATCCTACACCTCAGGGACTTGTAAAAACATACTTTTAAATTGGCTTTCATCATCATATTTTTATGTGTTCACCATCTATTTTATCATTCAAATTTTATGAAAAGTGTAGATGTTAACAATGCCATGAATCTAATTTAATGCTAGTAGGAATCTAATAAATATGTCATAACTTTATAATATTTTAATATTAACAATTAAATTATTTAATTGTAAATATTAATGAAAAGGTGAGAGTTGTTAAGCAAGAAATCTATAAATTAATATAAAAATATTTGATGCCTATTATAAGTCATCTATCGTCATGTATACATGAATTTTCAACATTGTCCATATGATGTAGCAATGTTTGATCTTCCAATTGTTTAATTAACCTAAAGTGACTACCAGATTTGAACTTATGATTTATGGCCCGCAACATGCATATAATTGAGGTAACCATTGGGGCTCCTTGATTGATTTATTTAATCACAATAACATATTCAATTCTGATTGACAAAAAATAATAATATCCTAAACAAAAATATGCTTCGTCAAGAAATTCAATCTAACTCAATCTAAATTGAAGTTGATCAAGACTAGGCATTTATATATTGAGATTGACCAAAATTGAAGTTCTTATTAATCACCTAAACATCCATCATGTAATTGTAACGGGGAACCGAATAATTATCATCTTAAATACAACTTACCCTCATCAAAAATGACCAAATGAGGTAATCGATGATTTAGTATATCAACCTAAATTGAATTACTTATTAATAAATATTGACCAAAATTGATTTTTTTTTCACACTTAAATACTTATTCTTCTAACATTTTCCTTAATTAGTTTAGATACAAGAATTACCCCCGTCTTGATTCAAAATTATCCAATTTCAAATTTGTATATTTCTACGATATCTTTATTTATCCCCAATTCAAATTTGGAGCTTGATTTCTCAATCTGTCATTATCTAATTTCTAAAATCATCGAAGCATTATCTACTTCATTGTACAATCATTCTTGTGTTATTTTTCAAACTTGTTTAATTTTCCTATCCTCATTCTCATTTCCATTCCTTGTGCTACCCCAAAAATTCATCTTCATTTGTCATTTGTAAATCATTAAAGCCACAATTTTTTAAAAAATATTCATAATTAACTTAACGAAATTATAATTTTTTATTATGTAGAATAAGTAAAATTCTCTTTATGATTATAGTGTGTTCATCAAATAAAATTAAAATAACTTGAATAAATAAATTCCATAATATTACTTAATATTATAAATTTTTTTTGGATACTATGATAAAATTATTTAATATTATAAATTTTTGAATACTAAGCTCCATTTTTTCATATGATATAGTTTTGACCTTCATATATCTTTTATATGATATAGTTTCAATCGATTCCAATGGATTTTATTGTGTGTTGATCCTTCTTTGAGATAGTTTCAATCCATTCTAAGAGATTTATATCCATATTTTATATAATATTGTGAGATTTTATTGTATGTTGATACTTCTTTGAGTGATATTTCAAGTGATATTATTATATGTTTATGATAGATTTTATTGTATGTTGATACTTCTTTTATTGTTTATTGTTTGAGTGATATTTCAAGAGATATTATTATATGTTTATGATAGATTTTATTCATATTTTATATAATATTGTGAGATTTTATTTTTATGATAGATTTTATTGTATGTTGATACTTCTTTTATTGTTTATTGTTTGAGTGATATTTCAAGAAATATTATTATATGTTTATGATAGATTTTATTCATATTTTATATAATATTGTGAGATTTTATTCTATGTTGATACTTCTTTTATTGTTTGAGTGATATTTCAAGAGATATTATTATGTGTTTATGATAGATTTTATTGTATGTTGACACTTCTTTTATTGTTTATTGTTTGAGTGATATTTCAAGAGATATTATTATATGTTTCATGAATGTTTATATATTGATCCAACTTTTATATAGTGATATTTCAAGAGATATTATTATATGTTTCATGAATGTTTATTGATCATTCTTTTATTGTTTGAGTAAAGATATTATTATATGTTTATAATATATGTTTCATGAATGTTTATATATTGATCCATCTTTTATATAATATTGTGAGATTTCATTGTATGTTGATCATTTTTTTATTGTTTGAGTGATATTTCAACGGTTCTTATTATATCTTTATGATATATGTTTCATAAATGTGCAAAGTATTTACTGCATACAATTATAACCAAAAGCATACCGTCTCTAAAAAGATTTTTTTGAGCAAAACAATTTGCCAAACATTTATAACATTCATTAATAAAAATTCACGAATAAAACACAAGTCTACTAATAAGAAATTGTGGTAATAAGAAATTGTGGTAAACGTAGTCAATTAAAGAATCATTGAACATTATTTCAAACTTCCAACAATAGAACCCTAACTTTGGATTTAAAATAAAACAAATGAAATGAGAAACACCAAACATCTTATTTCAAACTTCCAACAATATAACCCTAAGGAAAATGTTGGACTTTGCCTTTAAAACCAAAACAAATGAAATAAGAAAACCAAACATCTTATTTCAAACTTCCAACAATATAACCCTAACTACGTTGAGGATAATGTTGGACCTTGACTTTAAAACCAAAACAAATGAAATGAGAAACACCAATGTCATCATAATAGAAGCTAGCCAAATTTCTTTAGTAATAAAACCTAGGAGATTTTTCAAGGAAAAAAAATCCTTAACACAAACGCAATGAACACACAACTTTGCACAAATCATTGAGACTAATATAGGCTAGGAAATTGATAAACCCTAGAACCCTTGCATGTCTAAA
>ML798317.1:125731-160482 GCA_009831015.1 Picea engelmannii | reverse complement strand
TGAGAAACACCAATGTCATCATAATAGAAGCTAGCCAAATTTCTCTAGTAATAAAACCTAGGAGATTTTTCAAGGAAAAAAAATCCTTAACACAAACACAATGAACACACAACTTTGCACAAATCATTGAGCTTAATATAGGCTAGGAAATTGATAAACCCTAAAATCCTTGCAAGTCTAAAAACCATGCAATCTCCAATGACATTTGTTGGCAAACAAACCTGTAATGACAACATTTGTTGGTAAATAGAAACCTTGCATCTGCAATGACATTTGTTTTTTGTTTTTTTTTTCTCACAACCCAAAAGATAACTAAGATTTTTAAAAGGAGAAAAGCAAATTTGGACCTTTAAAAAAGGAGAAAAGCAAACTTGGACCTTGTTCAAAAGGATACTTGAGAATGAAAACCCGTGTCAAAATCCATAATCGTCGCCTTTCAAAACCTGGGATCCCCTTTTACCAGAAATCCAAATCCATAACCATCGCCTTTGAATTCTACTCGCTACCCCTTGGGGAAGGCAAAGGGTTTAACCTCTTATTTCCACCTCTATCAATTAAACCAATGAAGAACATGTTACCAGAGGAAATAGAGATAAACATTCTTGCTTTCTTCTCAAATAATTTTCATGTTGTGGAATGAACAAAGGAAATGATGATGGACTGTGAAAAGCCATCAAGCCAAATGAAATTTGTTTGAAATTTGCCTATGACCATAAAGGCTACAAGTTGTCCTCTTGTGACATTTGTATGCCACAAATAAAGTATTAAATCACTATGGAAGTGGCATTGATACTACCTACAAGGCCAAAATGAGTTGATGTTAAGAGTGAAATAGCCGCCACATTGAGTGCATACATTCCCTCGATGACCATGTAGAATATAGCACATTGGCATTTATTATGCAAGTTGGATGACCACCCTTATGTGGCCATCACGTGGTGGACCCTAGTTGAACCCTAAACTAACATGAACTCGTTAATTTTTTTTTGCACATTGGCATTCAGTGTAAGGACCATGTGGAATATAACACATTGGCATTCAATCTGCAAGTTGGATAACCACCCTTATGTCACCATCACGCAACGGACCCTAGTTGAACCATAAACGAGCGTGAAATTCCACTTTTTTAACACATTGGCATCTAAGGACTGTGTGGAATATAACACATTAACATTCAGTCTACAAGTTAGATAACCACCCTTATGTCGCCATCACATGGTGAACCCTAGTTGAACCCTAAACGAGTGTGAACGAGTGTGAACTCTCACTTTTTTAACACAATAGCATTCTCTGAGGATCACCCTTTTGTGACCATCAAGTGGTGAACCCTAGTCGAACTGTGAAATCTCTCTTCATGTCAAGAGGCAATGAACCCTAGTCAAACCATGAACTCTCTCTTCATGTCAAGAGGTCACCCAAACCATGAAATCTCTTCATGTCAAGAGGTCACCCTAGTCAAACCAACATTTGAACCAAAATAGAGGTCACCCTAGTCAAACCAACATTTGAACCAAAATATATAAATAGAATAAATCATTTGAACCAAAATATAAAAAGAATAAATCAAGGTGCACATGCATATATAGAGGAAGCATGCTAAGGGTTGATAAAAGCATCTCAAAATTAATTTGATTTTGGAAAGTGTTAAGTAGTGCAAGCATGTGTTGGGGTGCTAATAGTTTAGTTCCAGTCATTTAGATATTTAAAAAACGAACAAGTGCATTTTGTTTCTGTAGTGATATACCAAACATTGTAACACTTTTAGATATTTAAAAAACGAACAAGTGCATTTTGTTTCTGTAGTGATATGACAAATATTGTACCACTGCAAAAACTTGCAATTTATTAACTTAAGCCTTGCTTTGGCATTTCAGTCAAACAGTGATTGTGCTTTTGAACAAACATTAAGTGTCCTTTTTTGCCAAACATTAAGTGTCCTTTTTCCAATAAAGAAAGGAACAAAATTGTTTAAATCGTTTAGTCATTCCTACAATATAGAGAAAAAGAAAATCTAAATACTAAGATCCACAAGTTTAGGCAAAAATTTGTTGAATTTTAAGATGTGCTAGGCTCAAGCGTGAGGTTTATTTCATTTATCATGTACTTGAACCATAAACAAATGCAACAACACCATACACAAGTGCTACAATAACCAAGATCACAAGAAGAATAACCAAGCACAAGAACACAAGAAGTATCATGGGAAAACCCTTCTCAAACAAGGGAAAAACCCAACAATCCTTTGTTATATTCTCAAGAAAAGATCCATCAAACCATAAACCCTAGATGCACACAAGAGGGTGCTCTACAACCTTGAAACTAGCGCCCAAGAGAGGTGCGCACTTCAGCTGTACAAGTAGGTCTGAAATTTCCAAATGACAAGTGAGAGTGGGTGTTATCCTCAATGGGGATTCACCTCTATTTATACAAGACTAGAGACAACAATAGGTGTATCTCTTGACACAATAGGGTTGAGCTCAATAACTCAGTAATATAATTAATCATTACATAAACATTAATTAACTTTCACATATGGTGGGGCCGATTTGTACCCTTTACATCACAATTAGGGTTACCAGTAAATATTACACTCAGACAATATAGCAAAGACCTCACATGTCCACTAGTGCTCAGCCACAAGGACGTCATACTCAACATATATCTATTTCAACTAAGTCCACGGGAGAATCATCTGGAGTACCATCTCAAGCCGTCTCAACTGAGTCCATAGGAGTACAAGGCAAGAGACCATCTCAAGCTAACTCAACTCAATCCAGAGGAGTAAAAAGAAAGAGAGCACATGTCATAACAACTCAGTCCAGAGTCTGATGTACATCCATCACATGGTCACACCCAACACTTGGGCTCTCACTCACAGATGTCTCAACTCGGTCCAGAGGAGAACGATCTGGAGGATGTCTCATGAAGTTGCAATCATCAACACTCCCTCTCAACTAGGGAGGCATTCTCCACCAAGCCAAGTCTCTCACAGAAGTACTCGAACTTCGTCCTGGCAAGCGGTTTGGTGAAGACATATGCAATCTTCTCATGTGTAGAAAGATATTTCACATGTACTGCTTTCCTTTGCACCATATCTCTGATCTAATAGTATTTGATCTCAATGTATTTCAATTTATCATGAAACACATGATTCTCTGAGAGCTTCACACAGCTCTAGTTATCACAATGAATAATAGTGGAATCCATCTCATGACCAAATAAATCTGCAAGGAGCTTGTGAAGCCACACTATTTCACGGATTTCCACACATAACGTTATGTACTATGCTTCTACAGTACTTAAATCCACAGAGCTTTGTGTCCTATTGCACCAGGAAACCATGGCAGATCCCAAGGTAAAACAACAATCGGATGTGCTCTTCCGGTCCACTGTGCTCCCTGCCCAATCTGCATCAACATATCCATGCTATCTCATGTCTACACCAGAGGCATATCTCAGGCCATATCCAACTGTGCCTCGTAGATATCTCAATACGTGCTTCATTGCTATCCAGTGAGTCTGTCTCGACTGACTCATAAACTAACTGAGTACGTTGACTGCATAGCATATATCAAGTCTGGTGTGAACCAGATACATCAATGATCCAATCAGATGTCAGTAAAGATGTGAATCAATCTAGCCTGAATCAATAGAAGCCTCGGTCATTTTATTCATATCCATCACCATTGGTGTAGGCATGGATTTGCAGTCTGTCATACTAAATTTCTTCAATATCTCCACTATATATTTTCCTTCACTCAATGAAATCTCATCAGTCCTCTGCCATACTTCTAGTCCCAAGAAGTAGTGCATCATACCCAGATCCTTCATCTCAAATTCAGAAGTCAATGCATGCTTGAATTCAACAATAAGACTTTTGGAAATGATGAGGAATAAATCATCAACATACAGGACCAAAATCAGGCACTTGTCGCCAACAATATGATAATATAGATTTGGATCAGCGACACTCTTTCTTAAGCCCAAACTCATCAAGAATCCATCCATCTTCTCGTACCAAGCACAATGTGCCTGCTTTAGTCCATACAAAGCTTTCTTCAACCTGCACACATGAGATTTATGCTCATGTATCATGAATCCTTCTAGATGCTCGATGTAAACTTCTTCCTCAATCTCACCATTGAGAAAGGTTGTCTTTACATCCATCTGATGTAGTCTCCAACCCATGGATGCAGCTAGGGAAATGATCATACATATGGAAGTGTATCAGGCTACAGAAGCAAATGTCTCCTCGTAATCAATTCCTTCCACCTGAGAGAACCCTCTGGCCACAAATCTCGCTTTGTACTTCTCGACACTTCCATCAGTTGCATGCTTGATCTTATAGATCCACTTGGAAGTCACTATAGACTTCCCTTTTGGTCTCGGAACAATATCCCACACATCATTCTTCATGATGGATTGATACTCTTTTGTCATGGCATCTTTCCATACCTGTTGACCTGCTGTTTCTCCATGACAAGAAGGCTCACTACCACTGATGTGGCTCATAGCTGAAATATAGCTCAAAAATATATGTGGTTTCTTACTCTCTCAAAATGTGCCTCGAGGAGTTGCATGTCCCTCTGCCTCCCGTAGAGTCTATCGAGCCCAGGCGGGCCTTTTATGGCCTACTATAATGTCTCTGGTGTTGAAATAATGTAACTGCAAAGAGTATTCTAATTATTATTGATGTATTATTCATTAGATCAATCCCCTATTGTGGATTGATCATGTCGGCTATTGTAAATGACCAAATCCCCTTTTGTGGATTGGTCAAAACATAATTGTAATAGAACGAATAATAAGTCGACCCCAGAATATATTAAAGGTGGTTATAACCACCCAGAAGAAGAAGTCGGCCCTTCCAGTGAAAAGACACTTCCGTCCACACATGTCAGAGTTGTATAAATAAGGAGGCTAGCGCCTCATTTAGACACACACTCACTTGTTCATCAAGAGACAAGTTCAGAGCTGCAGTTGAAGAAGAAAGAGAGAGGCGCATTCTTGGGAGAGGATCTTTTGTATCTGTTTGAGTTATCTCTTGGCATTGTATTGGCTATCTATAATAAGAAATTTTTTGTTGGATTTTCTCCCCCATGAGGGTTTCCCAGAATAAATGGTGTGTCTCTTGTGATTGTGTATTTCTTAGTGATCTTATCTATGCTATTGTTATCTAGTGAAATGCAAAGAACTCTAATAATAGCTTAAACCTTAACATGGTATCAGAGCTAAGCTGAAGAGAGCATCTTTCACAAGAGAAAGTGAAAAACGTCACTGTTGTCGTACATGAAAATTAGGGCTTTTTGTTGATGAAGTATTTCAACCCCAAAACCATATAAAAAAGTGAGTCCTTCTTCAAGGATCACTTTGGCATCCTCAGTGCAAATTTTCAGTGGCTAGATCTCCCAAAAAGTGAAACCCTAGTTTTTACAAAGTACTAGAAGTACCAGAAAACCAGAGTACCTGAAGTACCAGAGTACCAGAACTACCAAAAAACCAGAAGCACTAGTCCATAAATCCGTAGATCAAGTTTGGAGGGGTAAAAGTTGGATTTTTCAAGATCCAAAGACAGCAGGCTACTCACATCACCCAAGCGCACCTCCTGGTAAGTTCGAAATTTAATTTTGAGCATTTTCATTTTTGGACATTTTCCTAGCTCCAGGTAAAAGATGTCTGCAAGCACTAAGCTTGTTGACAAGCTGGAAGGTGTGGAAAACTTTTGTGCCTGGAAGTATAGGATTGGTCTCATTCTTGAAGATAATGACCTAGCAAGATTTGTCAAAGAAGAAGTGTTGGAACCTGATGATGCTGCAGATAATGCAAAGAACCAAAAGGACACGATCAGGGCCAAAAGAATCATTACAAATTCAATCAAAGATCACCTAATTCCTTATGTGTCCTCAAAGAAGACTCTGAAAGAAATGTTTGATGCCCTTAACAGACTATATGAAGGAAAGAACATAAACTGGAAGATGAATCTAAGAACTCAGCTCAAGAATAGAAGGATACAGAGAGTAGAATCAATCCAAGAATATTTCTTCAGAATATCCCAATTCAAAGAACAACTGGAAGCGATCAGAGATGCTATAGATGAAGATGAACTTATAATGACAGCCCTTAATGGTCTCTCAAGACCTTGGGATGCATTCATCCAAACCATTTGTGCAAGAAAGGAGAAACTAAAATTTGACAGTCTTTGGGAAGAATGCATTCAAGAAGAATCAAGAGTAACTAACCGAGAGGCTTTACTATCAAGAGATGAAGATCAAGCCCTAGCTACTCACACTAAAGGAGGAAGAAATAAGTCTTACTTCCAGAAAGAAACTCATAAAGAGTTTCAGCCCCAAAACAAATTCAGTGATAAAGAATCTCAACCAAAGAGATTCCAGAAGAAAGGACAACAAAAGGAAAGAGATTACTCATCTGTCCAATGCTACCATTGTGACAAAATGGGACATATTGCGAGACATTGTCCAGCTAGACGAGAAGAATACAAGAGGAAAAATAAGAGGCACCATGCCCATGCAGTTGAAGATGAAGACCCACCTGCAAAGATGTTAAGAGAACAAATTAAAGACTATGTCTTAATCTCGGCCCTCTCGGGATCGGTAACACTTGGAGAGGACACTTGTCTCATTGATAGTGGTGCTTCCAAACACATGACAGGTCAAAGAGATATTCTCTCTTGCATTTCAGAAAATAAATTTTCTTAGAAAGTTACACTTGGAGATGATTACCAATATCCCATCAAGGGAGTGGGAGAATCAAACTACAAGCTTAACTCAGGGAATTCAATGGAGATGAAGGACGTACTCTATGTACCAGGTCTGACAAAGAACCTACTCTCCATATCAGCATTAGAAAATAAAGGCTTCAAAGTTGCCTTTATAGATGGAGAAGTTAATTATGTGGGATAAAAGAGAAACCATGAAAGAAGCAATCGTCATTGGAAAAGAAGAAGGTGGCTTGTATAAGCTAAAGGGTCACTCAGAAGCTGTCATGACCCATGCCATTGAGAATCCATGCAAATTGTGGCATAGAAGATTAGCTCACATCAACTACAAGGCATTACCATATGTATGCAAAGTAGTCACAGGGCTACCAGAACTCAAGGTCAACCATGAAGGCGTGTGCAATGGATGTGCACAAGGGAAGAACATCAAGAACCCATTTCTGAAGAGAGACAACAAAGCAGAAGGAGTCTTAGAACTCATTCATTCAGATGTGTGTGGTCCAATGCCATCATCCTCCATCAGTGGGTATGTATACTATGTATCTTTTATTGATGATTATTCTCGTAAGACCTGGGTTTACTTTTTGAAATCAAAAGATGAAGTGTTCAGTAAATTCAAGGAATTCAAAGCCTTGATAGAGAATCTTTCTAAAAGAAATATAAAGATACTCAGGTCAGATAATGGAGGAGAATACACCTCAAAAGAGTTTGTGAACTTTTGCAAATATGTCGAGATAAAGAGGGAGCTCACCACTCCCTACAATCCTCAACAAAATGGTGTAGCAGAAAGAAAGAACCGAACTATAATGGAAGTAATGAAGACCATGATCCATGATCAAGATCTTCCAATGTGCTTATGGGCAGAAGCAGCAATGATAGCAGTATATGTACAAAATTGATTGTCCCATAGTGCACTTGGGTTCAAGACCCCATAAGATATGTTCACCGAAAAGAAGCCAGAGGTAAGCCATCTCAAAATATTTGGCTTCCCGGTATTTGTACATATTCCGAAAGAGAAGAGAAACAAGCTAGAACCCTCAGGAAAGAAGGGAATATTTGTGGGATACTGTAAGGCCTCCAAGGCCTTGAAAATTTATATACCGGGTCACCATCACATCGAGATTAGAAGGGATGTGACCTTTGATGAAGATGCAACGCTCAAGAAATCAAGAAGATGCCAGCTTGAAGAAGTATATGAAGAGGAACCTGTAGCCCCCGGATTTACAGAATCAGCGAGAGAGGTTCTCAGAGTTGCAGAACTAGTGAGGGAATTCGTAACTTCCCTTGATGAGGAAATTCCAGAAGATCACGACATAGTAGAATTTCAAGAACCTCCCTAGATGACGATCTCCCATAAGAGAAAGCTTGCTTGGGCTAGGGAGCTTATTCAAGATGGAGAGAAGAATGGTGTTCCCAAAGGAACCACGAGACAGGTGAAGAGACCTAAGTCATTCTCCAGTTATATGGCTTTGATGTGTGATCTCTTAGAGAAAGAGCCTACCTGATTTGAAGAAGCCATTCAGAAGAAAGAATGGGTAGATGCCATGACAAAAGAATGCCAATCCATAATAAAGAATGATGTATGGGAAATAGTTCCCAAACCGAAGAGCAAGGATGTGGTATCTTCCAAATGGCTCTTCAAAATAAAACATGATGTTGATGGAAGTATTGAGAAGTATAAAGCAAGGTTCGTCGCTCATGGATTTTCTCAAAAGGAAGGCATTGACTATGAAGAGACATTCCCTCCTGTAGCCAGATACACTTCGATCAAAACCATCATATCCCTTGCAACAAAGATGAAGTGGAAGTTACACCAAATGGATGTAAAGAAAACTTTCCTAAATGGTGTCATCGAAGAGGAAGTGTATATAGAACAACCTCAAGGATTTGTAGTTGAAGACAGGAAGACTCATGTCTGCAAGTTGAAGAAGGCTCTGTACGAGTTGAAGCAAGCTCCTAGAACTTGGTATGGCAGGATAGACAGTTTTCTGACGAGCTTGGGCTTTACCAAGAGTAAAGCAGATTCTAACCTCTACTTCAAGGTTATGAATGATGAGCCAGTGATATTGTTGTTGTATGTGGATGACGTATTCTTAACTTGAGAAGAAAATCTCATCACTGAATGTAAGAAGAAGCTCGCTTTAGAATTTGAGATGAAAGACCTTGGCCTAATGCATTATTTCTTAGGCCTTGAGGTATGGCAGAGCCCAGAGAGAATCTTCCTTAACCAAGGGAAGTATGTAGTCGAAATCCTGAAGAGATTTGACATATTGGAGTGCAAGTCCATGAATACACCCATGGAAATGAAGCTGAAGCTACGGGTCGACACTTCGTCAGATTTGATTGATGCCGTGTTGTATGAATAGATCATTGCATCGCTAATGTATCTGACGAACACTAGACCAGATATTTGTTTTGCCGTGAACACTTTGAGTCAATTTCTGGTAGAACCCAGACATGTTCACCTAGTTGTTTCAAAACATGTGATGAGGTACCTTAAGGGTACATTAGATTGTGGTCTTAGCTATGATGGAGATCATGATTTCACACTGAGTGGGTACACTGATTCATATTGGACTGGAAGTGTCTCTCACATGAAGAGCACTTCAGGATGTTGTTTTAGTTTGGGATTAACCATGATCTCATGGTAGAGTAGGAAGCAATCAAGTGTTTCCCTCAGTACAACAGAAGCATAGTACATTGCCGCATGTTCTGCCAGCTGTGAAGCTATATGGCTTCAAAAGTTATTTACAAGTCTATTCGACCTAGAGATGGAAGCAACCACGATCCTATGTGACAACCAGAGCTACATAAAAATGACAAAGAATCATGTATTTCATGATAAGTCGAAACACATAGAGATCCGATACCATTACATCTGTAACATGGTGCAGAGAGGAGCCATAAAGCTCCAGTATGTTAACATGGATGAACAGGTTGTCGATGTGTTGACCAAGCCTCTATTTCGTGTAAAGTTTGAGCACTTTCGAGATAAGCTTGGTATAGTCCGAAAGTACCTCCCTTGAAAGGGGGAGTAGTGTTGTGTTGATATGCCAACCTAGTGCTGTTCTTCCAGCTCAATTGTTGTGTCAAGATGCCAGCCAAGTGCTGTCCTTCCAGCTTAATTGTTGTGTTGAGATGCCAGCCAAGTGTTGTGCTGTGAGCTTAATTGTTGTGTTGAGATTTCAGCTTAATTGTTGATTCCATCTTAATTGTTGTGTTAAGATGCCAACCGAGTTATGTGCTGCCAGCTTAATTGTTGTGTCGATATTTCAACTTAATTGATGATGCCAGCTTAATTGTTGTGTTGATATTTCAGCTTAATTGTTGATTCCAGCATAATTGTTGTGTTGTGATTCCAGCTTAATTGTTGTGTAGTGTGCCAACCTCGTGCTGTGATGATTATGTATTAGTTTTATACTAATCCATATTGATGCAGATGATGATTTCATTCCATTGAGAATGACGATGCTACCGATGAGAAAAACTTTCGATGATTTATAGATATGTCAGTCAGTGTTCCAAGATGATGTTGATGATGTTGTTGATGATGTTGTCCTCTCTCTCGCCTAATGTTGTTGTAGAATACCCTTCTTGTTAAGGGGGAGTGTTGAAATAATGTAACTGCAAAGAGTATTCTAATTATTATTGATGTATTATTCATTAGATCAATCCCCTATTGCGGATTGATCATGTCGACTATTGTAAATGACCAAATCCCCTTTTGTGGATTGGTCAAAACATAATTGTAATAGGCAAAATATGAAGTCAACCCCATAATATATTAAAGGTGGTTATAACCACCCAGAAGAAGAAGTCGGCCCTGCCAGTGAAAAGACACCTCCATCCACAGGTGCCAGAGTTGTATAAATAAGGAGGCTAGCACCTCATTTAGACACACTTGTTCATCAAGAGACAAGTTCAAAGCTGCACAGAGAGAGAGAGAGAGAGAGAGAGAGAGAGAGAGAGAGAGAGAGGCGCATTCTTGGGAGAGGACCTTATGTATTTATTTGAGTTATCTCTTGGCATTGTATTGCCTATCTATAATAAGAAAGTTTTTTATGGGTTTTCTCCCCCATGAGGGTTTCCTAGGATAAATGATGTGTCTCTTGTGATTGTGTATTTCTCAGTGATCCTATCTATGCTATTGTTATCTAATGAAATGCAAAGAACTCTAATAACAGCTTAAACCTTAACATCTAAGAACATCAACTAGATCAATGGTTGTCTCCCTGTGAACTGCTGAAGGGGGAGAAGGTATTGTCTCATTGTCAATCTCCATTTGAGATTCTCTGGATCTTCGAAAGGTTATCTCTTCATCAAAGATGACATCTCTGCTCACTTCAATCTGTCTCTGACCAGGGATGTAGATCCGGTATGCCTTCGAAGATTCAATGTACCCCACAAATGTACCATTTCTGCCTGAAGGGTCTAGCTTGGTCCTCTTCTCCTTGGGTATATGAAAGTATACTGGACACCCACCTAAAGTGTCCAAACTCAAGCTTCACTCCAATGAAAGATTCTTCAGGGGTCATGTTCTTCAAAATCTGATGAGGACTCTTGTTCTGAACATGCACTACTATCACAGATGCTTCTACCCATAGAATCATAGGTAGATTCTGATCATGTATCATCACTTTGGTTGCCTCAATGATGGTTCTATTCTTCCTCTCTGCAACCCCATTTTGTTGAGGGTTATAAGGAACAGTGTACTCCCTCTTGATCCCTGCCTCAATACAGAAATCAATGAAATCCCTTGAGGTGTAATCTCCATTATCTGATCTCAACACCTTGATCCTCCTCCCGATCAGGTTCTCAACCTGAGCTTTAAATTCTTGAAATATTGCCAGGACTCCATCCTTGGTCTTCAAGAAATGAATCCACGTCTTTCGAGAGTGATCATCAATGAAGAGCACATAGTATAGATATTTGTTCAAGGAAGAATGGTCATGGGTCCATAAACATCTAAATGTATCAAGTCCAAGATCCCCTTGGATATGTTGTCACTGCTCAACAAGGACCCCTTGACATTCTTTCCATGAGCACAACCTCTGCAAACACCATCATGTTGAACATGTATCTCTGGAAGGCATGTTACCATCTTCCCTAGAGCAGGAAGGGATCTATAATGTATATGAGAAAGTCTCCTATGCCATAGCTCACTCAATATGATAGTATCATGTAATAGGACCGAGACTGGTCAAACAATCAACCTATATAAGTTGTTTTCCCGAACACCAATCACTCGGGCATAATTCATATGTGAGTTGTTCAAAAGAAGAATGATTCATATTTTATATCTTGATTTCTCTGAGGTGGTTCTGGATCAACATCGACAGTGGAGAGAAGTTGTCTTCCTTTCTTCCTAGTAGGACAATCTCTCACAATGTGTCCATACTTGTCACATCTGAAACATTGAATCTTTGATTTTTCTTTTCTGTGTTGATGACCTGAAGTTGATGAAGTCTTCTTGTCTTTGAATGCTTTGTTGAAAATTCTTCTATTTATTCTGTCATTGACTTTCTTTGTATGGAAAGCAAGAACATGATTGTCATCATGAGGGGA
The DNA here is from genome assembly GCA_009831015.1 of Picea engelmannii. Classification (NCBI taxonomy): domain Eukaryota; kingdom Viridiplantae; phylum Streptophyta; class Pinopsida; order Pinales; family Pinaceae; genus Picea; species Picea engelmannii. The sequence continues at coordinate 148,181 of ML798317.1, read as the reverse complement.
GTCTTGCACTCCTCTGGCTATAAGTCTGATTTCCTCCTGTGTATAGTTTGTCCATAGATGATCAAAATTAGATAGTTTTGTTCTACCATTGATACTTTGAAGAAATGAAGAAATGGTTCCCAATGTCTTGGAAGAGCATTGAGAGTGGTCAAGACAAGTTCTCTATCTGATATGGTTTCTCCAATGGCACCCAGTTGATCTCTGATCTCTGAAATCTTCATGAGGAAGGTAGCAATAGTGTCTTCTTTTGTCATCTTGATATTTTGAAGCCGACCGTTCAATGTAAGAGATCGGATGGTGTTGTTACTCTCAAACATATTCTTCAATGATTCATACATCTCATAAGTTGTCTTCAGGTTGGCAATACGAAGTAGGAAATGATCTCTTACTGAGTATATGATTATCTTCCTTGCCTTGACGTCATCTTCCTTCCATTCTTCCTTCTCTTCATCAATAGTTGTTTCTGGTAGAGTCTTTTGTAGCACACTCAATAGGTCATCCTCTTCCAAGGGGATCTGTAGTATTGACTTCCAAGAACTGAAGTTGCTTGATCCATCAAGCCTATCTTCCACCAAGGTTATGTTCCTCATGGTTTGTAGATTCTTCCACAAACCCCTAGCAACTAGGCTAGGATAGCATCTTTAGGCTTTGTTGAACTTATGAGTGCCAACAATAAACCTTTGGAGGGTCACGGGAACACTTGTGAGCTGTAGAAACCCTAGAACCAAAATTTCTGTAGAAAATTGCAAAACCTTAGAAACCCTAGGGCCAAAAATCCAAAATTTATGGAAATGCAATCTGAGTCTCTGGAGATGCGTTGAAAGAGGTCGTACACTCCTATGCCAAAATTATCCCTAACGTTTCAGTGTAGAGTGTTGAAATAAGCAAAAAAGAGAGGGTCATACATTTTTTCTAAAAACCCTAGAGGGTCGTACTTCTGCAACTAGGAGGTGACGGTTGGCCTGAAACTTGTGCAATGGTTATTCAAGAACTTTGTTCTAATACCATGTTGAATTTTAAGATGTATTAGGCTCAAGCATGAGGTTTATTTCATTTAGCATGTACTTGAACCATAAACAAATGCAGCAACACCATACACAAGTGCTACAATAACCAAGATCACAAGAAGAATAACCATGCACAAGAACACAAGAAGTATCCTGGGAAAACCCTTCTCAAACAAGGGAAAAACCCAGCAATCCTTTGTTATATTCTCAAGAGAATATCCCCCAAACCATAAACCCTAGATGCACACAAGAGGGTGATCTACAACCTTGAAACTAGTGCCCAAGAGAGGTGTGCACTTCAGCTGTAGGTCTGAAATTTCCAAATGACAAGTGAGAGTGTGTGTTACCCTCAATGGGGATTTACCTCTACTTTTACAAGACTAGACACGACAATAGGTGTGTATCTTGGCACAATAGGGCCGACCTCAATAATTCAGTAATATAATTAATCATTACATAAACATTAATTATCTTTCACATATGGTGGGGCCGACTTGTACCCTTTACATCACAATTAAGGTTACAAGTAAATCTTACACTCAGACAATATAGCAAGGATCACACACGTCCACTACTTCTCAACCATTAGAGACATGTCCACCAGTGCTCAGCCACTAGAGACACGTCCACCTGTGCTCAACCACAGGGGTGGCATACTCAACAAATCTCTATCTCAACTGAGTCCACAGGAGAATCATCTAGAGTACGATATCAAGCCGACTCAACTGAGTCCACAAGAGTATAAGGCAAGAGACCATCTCAAGCTTACTCAACTCAGTCCAGAGGAGTACAAAGAAAGAGGCCACAAGTCATAACAACTTAGTCTAGAGTTTGACGTACACCCATCACATGGGCACACCCAACACTTGGGCTCTCACTCACGGATGTTTCAACTCAGTCTAGAGGAGAACGATCTAGCGAATGTCTCATGAAGCTGCAATCATCAACAAAATTCACTATATTTTTTTAGAGGTAGAAATGACAATGTCAAAATTAATAAACATCATTGCCTCCAATGATGAATAAAATAAAGAGTACGCAGAATAAAATAAAGAGTAAAAAGTAAGCTACCAAAGTTAGGCAATGATGAATAAAATAAAGAGTACGCAGAATTAAAAAAAGAGTAAAAAGTAAGCTACCAAAGTTACAAGTATTGTCTTTTGTTTATTGTTCCCATTGTGATTTTTTTTAGCATATCCAGTACTTTACATTGCCTCGAGGCATAATTAAATAAAGAGTAAAAAGTAAACTACCAAAGTTGCAAGTATTGTCTTTTGTTTATTGTGCCCATTGTGATTTTTTTAAGCCTATCCGGTGCTTTACATTTCCTCTAACATTTTGAGAATAATTTCAAGGATTAGATCTTTTTTAATAGCATAAAAAATGTCTCTTAATAAGTCTCAGATACAATCATTGTCAAGTTTGGTTTCAAAAAATATTACAAATAATTGGGTAAAAACCATAGAGTATCTTCACAATATTCAAAAAAATCATCAAAACTGAAGTATAAATAAAGTTGTATTCCAATAGAAAACCGAAGACATAAAAAGGTCTACATCTTCCAGTGTGGGTAGCAAAGGAGAAAAGAGCAATGAATCTTTTAGCCTATCCAATACTTTACATTTCCTCCAGTACTTTACATTTCCTCCAACACAAAATTAAATAAAAAGAAAGTTGCAAGTATTGTCTTTTGTTTATTGTGCCCATTGTGAATTTTTTTAAGTAGCCTATCCAGTGCTTTACATTGCCTCTATACCAAAGTTACAAGTATTGTCTTTTGTTTATTGTGCCCATTTTGTTTATCCAGTGCTTTACATTGCCTCTAACTTTACCAAAGTTGCAAGTATTGTCTTTTGTTTATTGTGCCCATTGTGAAATTTTTTAGCCTATCCAGTACTTTACATTGCCTCCAACGTAGAATTAAATAGAGTAAAAAGTAAGCTACCAAAGTTGCAAGTATTGTCTTTTGCTTTTTGTCCCGATTGTAAAATTACGCAAAATTAAATAGAGTAAAAAGTAAGCTACCAAAGTTGCAAGCATTGTCTTTTGTTTTTTGTGCCCATTGTAAAAAAATTTAAGTAGCCTATCCAGTACTTTACATTGCCTCCAACGCAGAATAAATTAAGTATATAGTAAGCTACAAAATTAAAATAAGTAAATAGTAAACTACAAAAGCAACAAGGGATTTCCTTCTCCAGCAAGGATTTCAAACCATAAAGAGCTAAATACGCCAAACAAAGGCCAATTTACTCTTTTATTAAGAGAATTATGAGTGAAACTAGAAGTTAAAATTAGCAGCATTAGGTTATGGGGCTCCATTGCATTAGGTTATGGTTATGGGGCTCCGCTGCATTAGGTTATGGGGCTTAGTGAAATTCTTAAGTTAAATAGAGGGTTAATTGAACGTAACATTTGTTACTGAAACATTTTAAATAGACCAGATAACAGTTCCTTTTTAACACTTTGGTTCACTGTCAATACTGAAACTTGTTCTAAACCATATTTAGAAATCATTGTTGGGCAATCAACATCTTCAAAGCCATGAGACACATAATTTTGTGTACATAAATTCACAAACCATTTTCTGCATTATACCAAGATTTCAAAGTCCTAAACCATTTTCTGCATTATACCAAGATTTCAGTACATAAATTCACAAACCATTTTCTGCATTATACCAAGATTTCAAAGTCCTAATAGCTATATATCAAAATGCAAAATCATTATTACAATTTGAAATTTATTTGCAGCGTTTGCAATATCTAATAAAACCACAACTTAGTTTTTCCAACATAAAGTTCTCTCATAATAATACCAAATATAATGATAGTAGATTTGTTCTCAGCATATTACATAAATGATTGTCAAACATAATGAATATTTTTTTGTTGTGTGCTGGCAAACAAAAGGTAAAGTGACAACAAAAGATAAAGTGACAGACAACAAGAATAATGATCAAAAATTGCTTTCTTATTACATTGTCAAACAATGAATATTTTTTTGTTGTGTGCTGAAAAACAAAAGGTAAAGTGACAAGACAACAGTGATTAAGGCAATGCCCTCTCAATTTCATAGTGAGAAACAAGAATAATGATCAAAAAATGCTTTCTTATTACATAAATGATTGTCAAACACAATGAATATTTTTTTGTTGTGTGCTAGCAAAAAAAAGGTAAAGTAACAGACAACAATTTCACCCACCACGACATCCCTCTATCCCTCTTTGGCTTGTTCAACTTCGAGAGTGTTATCTAGAAATACTACAATTAGTGCCACTGTTGGTGGTGAATATGGTGTTTACAAAGTCATTAAACTACAAACAAAAGAAGACAAATTAAATTAGGCACAATTCCTGATGCAGACCCCCTATCCCTCCTGAGGGTTGTGCGACCTCTCGGTTAGGATCTTCTGGTTTGGGGCCGAAATGGCTCTTCTGGTTCCGTGTTGGAACCTCCCTCTTTAAATCCACAGGTCCTTCTCTGTGTTCGCCTGTGCGACCAAGCACTAGGCTCACGCTCTCCACTCCTTGTGACCGTGGGCACGACCACGGACTTGGCCCAAAGGGCCCGCCGCGTTTCACAATCCCGGGCTTTCCAATACGACGAGTCCTTGGCTCCTCTAAGTCCCAAAACTCCGATGAGGGCTAACGAAGGTTAGCTCCTCCCCTTTCCCAACTCACGTGACCACACACCCGTGACCATAAGCTTTACCACGAAAGCGCGTCGTGGTTCGCTGTATTAAAAGCTGCAATACAAGGCACCTGACCCCTCCAAGTCATGAACACCGAAATCTCGATGACACGAGATCTACAACTAAGGTCTTTCTTGGACCGACGACCACGATTATTTCGGTGTTTCGCATTTCGTGACTTCACCTACGTGAAATCTGCTCGCTCCTTCACACGGTTGCCGAAATCATGAAATATCCACTCACTGCAGATCAACGTCTCTAGGCCTTCGAAGATCCGATGGTTTGGATCCTTTCGGGATTTCATGGGTCAAGAGTCTCGACTCTTACCCTTTGTATCCCCGGTAGCCGAAATCGCGTAAAGGGATCAACGGCCCAGATCTATTGGGAATCGACAGCCACTATTTCTCCTAAGGGTCGAGTGTTGCAAAGTCTCCCTGTTAACCTCTCCGCAGCTCCACTCGATCCAACGGCTCACGGGATTTCGCAACTCTCCTCAAGAGCTCTCCACCGTCCGTTCAGATCTTCGAGATCTCCCCTCCTGGATCTACGCAGTGTTAAAGCCTGCGCACCTACCTCAAATCGGAGGATCCGTGAGATTCTCCACCGTGATCCAACGCTTGACGACGTTCTTCCTCCTGAGATTTTACTCGCTTCAGACTTAGAAGATTTTCTAAGTCTTCGAAGGCTCGACCTTTGCTTCTTCCAAGGAATGGGTTCCTGGATCTCGATAACACTTTCCGACGTGTTGTTCCTCCTGAGCTTTGTCTGGTTTAGACTTTGATTTCCCGCGCACTCCTTGCATATGAGGGATTTCGATAACTCATATCCACGGTATTTCTCGTAGAGAAATTCCTCCCGATTTCCTTTCGTTCCTCTCTGGCTCGATGCACACCTTGCAGAGCTTCAAATGAAGAGAAACACCTAAAACTGAAAACTAACAGTCACAGTTCCGTTCTCCTATGTGGAGATTCATTCACTTTCATGAAAACAGAAATAACAAAAAAATACAAAGTAACATTCACACACACGCATTTGGATCAATTTTTCCTTATGTTCTATTCACAAGTGTCAAAACGACTACCCGAACATATTCTAATTACAATGGCTTTTTGAAGCTTTTTGTTTGGGGCTTCTGCTAACTTGCCTACTCTAAAATTTATCCTATGCTATCTTAGTCCAGTCACACTTCAGAGTCGTAGTGGAAACTCCTGCTTCACTTTCGATTTTCAAAACGTGCCTCAAAGGGTAAAATTCAGTACTAGTTCAAGCATGCCTCCAAAGGTAAATTATGGCGCTGAGTTAAGGCGGATTTCAAATTTGGCTGCGACTGCCAACTTTGAAGTTCTGGAAGAACTCTCGCGTGTTGAGTGGTCCTACCTCTGCGCGCTTGCCAACGATGCTCCTGCATCATACTCCCCTTGACAAAAATTCATGGACTCCTGTCCATGAGCTCCTCTACTGATTTTCCCTACTTTTGGATGGCAGCTTCATTTTCCCAACTGGCATATTCGATTGGGTGTCCCTTCCATTTGACCAGATACTCAAAATAGGTTTTCCTTCTAGTCTTCTTGCCAATCCTCTGATCAACAATTTTCTCCATCTGTGGCTTTTCTGCCACAGGCATCTGTTTCTCCCACTGAATCTTTCCTTGAGCTTCTGACCCTTCTGTGTCATCTTTCCTGTACGGATACAGGTCTGAAACATTGAATATGGGTGAAATGCCTACACCATTTGGTAGCTCAATCTCATAGGTATTTGCATCAAACTTCATGAAGATCTTACAAGGTCCTATCTTTTTCATCTTCAACTTGTTGTATGTTCCCCTAGGGAACCTTTCTTCCTGAGATGTGTTAAAACTTGATCTCCTACTTCAAATTGAAGTTCCCTACGATGTTGGTCAGCTCTATGCTTGTATTTCTTATTAGAACTCTCCAATTTTCCTTTGATCTGGCTATGGAGTCGCTCCATCTCTGCAACAAAATCCTCTACTCCAGCACTCCTGATCTCACCCTGTTCCAAGTCTCTCAACTCAGACACTCCCCTAGGTTGCATTCCATAGAGTATTTGGAATGGACTCCTTCCAATGCTCCTGTTTGGTGAGTCGTTGTATGCAAATTCTGCTTGTGGCAGAATCTGATCCCACTGGTTATGATGTTCAGTAACTAGACTCCTTAATAAATTCCCCAAACTTCTATTTACCACTTCAGTTTGCCCATCTGTTTGAGGGTGATAAGCTGAGCTGAAGGACAAATTCGTCCCCATATTCTTCCACAACGTCCTCCAAAAGTGACCAACAAATTTTGTGTCTCTGTCTAAGACAATGCTCCTGGGTAGGCTGTGAAGTCTCACAACTTCTTTGAAAAATAGATTTGCAACATGCGTTGCGTCACTGGTCTTCTGGCATGGGATGAAATGTGTCATCTTTGAAAATCTATCCACCACCACAAATATGGAATCGAATCCTCTTTGTGTTCTTGGCAATCCCAACACAAAATCCATGCTTATTGCATCCCAAGGCCTCTCTGGTATTGGCAATGGTTGATACAACCCAGTGTTCTGTCTTTTCCCCTTAGCATGTTGGCAGATTCTACATCTGTTCACAAACTTTATCACTTATGTTCTCATATCTGGCCAATAGTATGAGTTGCTCAACTATGCAAACGTTTTATCATGGCCGAAATGTCCAGCCAATCCTCCGTTGTGCTTTTCCTTCAGAAGATTATCCCTTAATGAGCATTTTGGTATGCACAACTGATGTCCTCTGAACAACAGTCCTTCCTGAATCATGTATTATTTCCATTGACATCTATCTCTCAACACAGGGTTAGCACATGCCTCATATGCCCCCTTGAAATCTACATCATCATGATACATGTCCTTAAGGTGTTCAAACCCCAAGGTCTTCACCTGGAATTCCTGCATGATCAAACATCTCCTGCTTAACGCATCAACAACCTTGTTAGCATTCCCAGAGATATGTTTTATGACAAAAGTAAAATTTTGCATAAATTCAACCCATTTTGCATGCCTCTGATTCAATTTTTCCTGTCTGGTTATGAATTGTAAAGTTTGGTTATCGCTATACAAGACAAACTCTTGCAGGACAAGATAATGCCTCCATTTCTTCAAAGATTGAATTATGGCATAAAACTCCTTGTCATATGTGGAGTATTTCTTCTTAGTCTCATTCAGCTTCTCGCTGAAATAAGCAACAGGTCTGTTATCCTGACTCAAAACTGCTCCTATTGCAATTCTGCTCGCATCACATCTCACCTGAAATGTCTTTTCAAAATTCGGCAAGACCAAAATTGATCGTTCCGTTATCTTCTCCTTTAATATATTGAAGCTCTTTTCGGCCTCCTCTGTCCATTTAAAATACTTGTGATGCTTCTTTATTGTATCCATCATGGGTGCACAAATCCCACTGATGTCTCTAATGAACTTCCTATAGAAGCTCGCTAATCCATGGAAGCTCCTTACCTCGAGCATGCTTCTTGGTGACGACCATTCTCTGATCGCTTTCACCTTCTATGGATCCATCTTCAGTTCATTCGAAGAGATCACGAAACCCAAATAAATGAGTTCTGTCTTCATAAAAGAGGACTTCTTCAAATTGATCAGCAGCTTCTCCTGTTGTAGCCTCCTCATTACTAGTGTTAGGTGCCTCAAATGCTCCTCTTTAGTCCTGCTAAAGATCAGTATATCGTCCAGATATACAACCACAAACTTGCCAATGAAATCTTTCAGAATTTCATTCATCAACCTCATAAAAGTACTCGGGGCATTTGTTAAGCCAAATGGCTTAACCAACCACTCATAAAGACCTTCATTTGTCTTAAAGGTTGTTTTCCATTCATCACCTTCTCTCATTCTAATATGGTGATATCCACTTTTCAGATCTATCTTAGAAAAGAAATTCGCTCCACTTAAGAAATCCATTAAATCATCCATTCTTGGTAAAGGAAATCTATACCTGATGGTGATCTTGTTGATGGCTCTCGAGTCTGTGCACATTCTCCATCCCCCTTCTTTCTTTGGGCTCAACACAGTCGGTATTGCGCATGGACTCAAGCTCTCTCTAACCAAACCTTTGTCTAGCAACTCTTGGACTTGGTCCTTCACTTCTTCATTCTCTCGAGGTGTCAATCTGTACGCTACTTTGTTTGGCAGACTTTCTCCTGGTATCAAGTCGATATGATGACTGATACTCCTGATGGGCAGTAATGAGTTTGGCAACTCATCCACCACTATATCAACAAAATTATCCAATAGCTCCTAAACTTCTTCAGGCAAATCATCCATTGATGTACTCGTAAGGATGAATCTGGGCTTCCTCACCACAATGAACTGCATCTCCTATTTTTCCTTGACTTCTTTCAAGAGTTCCTTCCCACTCATGAGAAGTATACTTGTGTTGGCTTCCTCCTTTACTCTCTTCTCCTTTGTTGGCAACAACATATGTGTCCTACCATTCTTTTCTAATGTATATGTGTTTTTCCTCCCATCATGAATGACATTTCTGTCAAACTGCCATGGTCTTCTCAACAGAATATGGCATACGTCCATGGGAATTACATCACATAGTATTTCATCTTTATATCCTCTTATTTTAATTTCAACCAAGCATTGTTTAGTGATCATTACCTAGTGTCCTTTTTGCAGCCATGAGACTTTGTATGGTTTTGGATGTCCAGTTGTCTTCAACTCCATTTTCTCCACCATCTCTGTGGATACTAGGTTGTCAGTACTCCCACTGTCAATGATCACCTTGCATACTTTATTCTTAGTCTTGCAAGTTGTCCTAAAGAGACTGTTTCTTTGCACTGGCTTTTCAATTTCTGCCTCCGGTTTCAAGAGAAATTTTCTCAACACTAGGGATGCTCCATCCTCTACTCCCTCTACTTCAACATTTCTTCGTTGGGCTTCTGAAATGTGAGCTTCTCCTCCTTCCTTCTTCTTCTTGGGGCATTCCCAAGACATGTGTCATGTCTTTCCATAGGCATAACATCTAACGCCTCCTCTGCCTCTTCCTCTAAAAGAGTTTCTTCCACCACCCTGTCTTTCTCGAGAACTTCCTCCTCGTTCTGAGTGATTGTGTGGTTTCTCAGCCTCGTCCTTAGACTGATGTGCTCTATCACGGTTAAATCCCTTGCTTTTGCTTAGGACCGAGCCTTTACCTCTTCCTCGTTGGTTATGTTTTCTGGCCAGCTTCTCCTCTGCCTTCAGCGCAAACTGATAAGCATCCTCCATGGTTCTGACTGACATCATGTTGAGCTCATCCTGGATCTCATATCTCAAGCCATTTATATATCTGGTGACTTTCTCTTCATCTCTCTCTCATTGTCCAGTTCTAATGTTCAGCCGGTAGAACTCCTCGGTGTACTCCTTAACTGTCATCCCTTTCTATCTCAGGTTCTGCATTTTCCTGAACAGATTTATCTGATAATATTTGGGTATGAACTTAGCCTTCAGCTTGGCTACCATTTTGTCCCAACTCTTTATCCTCTGTTTTCCTTTGCTTCTTCTCTCAGCCTCTAATTCATCCCACCACGGCGTTGCATGTCCTTTTAACCTAGTGACCGCCTGCTTCACCTTCTTCTCCTCATCGACGTCTTCATAATCAAAGTGTCTATCCATGGATCTTATCCAATCCAACAGTTCTTTAGCATCTAGGTTTCCCTCATACATGGGAACATCTATTTTTTCTCTACCTCCCAATCCAGCAACTGCTCTCAACAAACGTCCTTCTGCAGCATCCTCTCTTGCAACTTTTTCAACCTCAACCTCTTTACTTTCTGCTTCACTGACGTATCCAGCATCAGGTGCTCTTCTCTGCGTTGCTTCCATTGTTTCCAGTCTGGCGCGAAGTTCTCGGATCTCCCTCCCTACAGCACGGTTGGCTAAAGGTACCTCTCATCTCCTTGGCGGCATTGTGTTGACTGCTTGTCACACATAGAGTACGACTCTAAGTTCTCTGTCTCTTCCTCTTTCTTTTGCCTAAAGTCTACAGATGAAGAACTTAGGCTTTGATACCACCTGATGCAGACCCCCTATCCCTCCTGAGGGTTGCGCGACCTCTCGGTCAGGATCTTCTAGTTTGGGGCCGAAATGGCTCTTCTGGGTTCGATCTGGAACCTCCCTCTTCAAATCCAGAGGTCCTTCTTTGTGTTTGCCTGCACAACCAAGTGCTAAGCTCACACTCTCCACTCCTTGTCACTGTGTGCATGACCACGGGCTTGGCCCAAAAGGCGCGTCGCGTTTCGCGATCCCAGGATTTCCAATACGACGAGTCCTTGGCTCCTCCAAGTCCCAAAACTCTGATGAGGGCTAACGGAGGTTAGCTCCTCCCCTTTCCCAACTCACGTGACCACACACCCATGACCACAAGCTTTACCACGAAAGCACGTCGCGGTTCGCTGTATTGAAACCTGCAATACAAAGCACCTGACCCCTCCAAGTCACGAATGCCGAAATCTCGATGACACAAGATCTATGACTCGGGTCTCTCTTAGATCGATGGCCACAATTATTTCGGCATTTCGCATTTCGTGACTTCGCCTACGCGAAATCTGCTCGCTCCTTCACCCGGTCCCCGAAATCATGAAATATCCCCTCACTGCAGATCAACGGCTCTAGGCCTTCAAAGATCTAACGGTTTGGATCCTTTCGGGATTTCATGGGTCAAGAGTCTCGACTCTTACCCTTTGTATCCTTGGTATCCGAAACCACGTAAAGGGATCAACGACCCAAATCTATTGAGAATCAATGGCCACTATTTCTCCTGAGGGTCGAGTGTTGAAAGGTCTCCCTGTTAACCTCCCCGTAGCTCTGCTTGATCTAATGGCTCGCGGGATTTCGCGACTCTCCTCGAGAGCGCTCCACCGTCTGTTTAGATCTTCGAGATCTCCCCTCCTGGATCTACGCAGTGTTAAAGCCTGTGCACCTACCTCAAATCGGACGGTCCGCAAGATTCTCCACCGTTATCCAACACTCGACGACGTTCTTCCTCCTGAGCTTTTACTTGCTTCAGACTTAGAAGATTTTCTAAGTCTTTGAAGGCTCGGCCTTCGCTTCTTCCAAGGAATGGGTTCCTGGATCTCGATAACACTTTCCGATGTGTTGTTCCCCCTGAGCTTTGTCTGGTTCAGACTTCGATTTCCCGCACACTCCTTGCGTCTGAGGGATTTCGATAACTCGGATCCACAGTATTTCTCGTAGAGAAATTCCTCCCGATTTCCTTGCATTCCTCTCTGGCTCGATGCACACCTTGCAAAGCTTCAAATGAAGAGAAACACTTGAAACTGAAAACTAACAATCACAGTTCCGTTCTCCTTTGTGGAGATTCATTCACTTGTTCATGAAAACAGAAATAATAGGAAAATTGCAAAATAACATTCACACACACGCATTTGGATCAATTTTTCCTTCTGTTCTATTCACAAGTGTCGAAACGGCTACCCGAACATATTCTGATTACAATGGCTTTTTGAAGCTTTTTTTGGGGGCTTCTGCTAACTTGCCTACTCTAAAATTTATCCTATGCTATCTTAGTCCAGTCGCACTTCAAAGTCATAGTGGAAACTCCTGCTCCGCTTGCGATTTTGAAAACGTGCCTCAAAATGTAAAATTCGGTACTAGTTCAAGTGTGCCTCCAAAGGTAAATTTCGGCGCTAAGTTAAAGCGGATTTCAAATTTGGCTGCAACTGCCAACGTTGAAGTTCTAGAAGAACTCTCATGTGTTGAGTGGTTCTGCCTCTGCGTGCTTGCCAATGATGCTCCTGCATCAAATCCTTTATTAGATCCTACCTTGAAACTCAAAACAATGCATGCATCGGAATTCTTTTTGAACTTACCCATCCTGCATTTGTATAGAGAGGCCCCACTTTAAAAGTAATGGGGAACACATTTAAGGATTACGGAATAGACAGGCCCAAAAATAAGAAAACTTTAACAATGAACAAGTTCTGCATCGAGTTCCTATTAGTGAATTGGACGATGCAAACATCAACAACAACTGGAAACAAACGATGCAAACATCAACAACAACTGGAAACAAATGAATTGAATGAATTGGATGATGCAAATAACAACAAATAGGAACACTAAGAAACCCACAAACCTAAACTTCCAGATATATTTTATTTTATTGGGATTGAGTGAATACAAAAAGAGCTCCCAGTTTCCCTAAATGTCAGTAAATACAAAAATACATTAATATGAAGGCCTTTGAACAAAATCATAAACATTTCTCTAAAACAAGTAAGTGTGTTTCTCTCAAATCAAGTAAATATATATATCAAGTTTATCACGTAAGGAAAAAAGGAATCACCAACCCAATATTGAAAATAAGATCATAAAACCAACTAATGTTTTGCACAACACGTTGGCTACCTACTCTAGTAATACCAAGAAGTCCAACATTTTCTCTAAAATAACCACACAGATTCAGTTAAAGTTTAAGGTACTCGTGATTTCTAGAAATGAAGTACTCGTAATAATATTTTCATGGTGACTTCAATGAGCAGAGCATACTCACACTGAAATAGTGAAGCTAGTTCATGTCCCAAAAAGACCATCTAGTAGTATGATGAAGTACTCATAGTAATATTTTCATGATGACTTCAATGAGCAGAGCATACTCACACTAAAACAGTGGCACTAGTTCATGTCCCAAAAAGAATACCATCTAGTAGTATGCCAATACCCTGGAGCATAACACTAGTAAGTCCCATATAGTTTTCCAAATAAAATCATGTACATGAATTGTGTCAATTCAAATAAAACAAAATTTGATTTAAAACAATTAGTTCTAGTCGGCTAATTCACCTGCCAACCAAGAACATATGTAGGAGAAGTTGTGGCACTTGCAAGTCACAATGCCAGCTTATTCACTCCACTTGATTGTTAAAATATCATGACAAAGTTATTGTTAGATTACTGAAAGAGCCATGTTTGCCTCATCATCTCAAATATATCATGCCTCGTCTTCTCAAAGATATCATGCAGAATATGTAAAGATCTAACCACTTCAAATGTCAATCCCAAAACACCTACAACTCATTTTTAAGCACAAGAAAACATAAAATTGTGGCAGTTGTGTTTAACCTCAATAAGAGAAACAAGAACTACAGAGATCATTCCAAACATATGGCCAACATCAAAAGTATCTCCAATGCCCAACCTTCCTGTACTAGTTGTACTAGTTGATCCTGGCTCAAGAGAAGCTCCAATGCCCAACCTTGTTGAAGCTTTAGCACGCATTGATGTATATAGCTTGATCTCCTTTACTTCGTGTATAAAGTGTAAACATCATAATACTGGCTCACTTCACTAGGATGGGCAATGGCTCTACTATTCACTAAGATGGGCAGTGGCTCTACTATCATTCTTCCTATACTACTTAATCCTGGCTTCCATCAAAAAGCGTACTAGTTTTTGCATCACAACCTGAATATTAGGTGGAGGCCAAATACAACCACCACATGTTCAACTTGGTTGGCTCCCTTTCATCATCCTCTATTACATTAGATAAAGTTGTCTCTCTAAAGGATTAAATTGAAAAACTGTGAAACTCTTTCGAGGATATATGAAAGTAGAGGAACCACTTTCGGATCTCTAGAGGGCTCAAGGTGGGGGAGGTGGGGACAAGGCACCCACTTCTATTTTGGCATTTTTGAAAATATTCCCAGTGTAATACCTAGAGGAAACAATGGATATGGGCAATGATCTCCACCTCTACTATCATTCTTCCTATACTACTTAATCATGGCTTCCATAAAAAAGCGTACTAGTTTTTGCATCACAACCTGAATATTAGGTGGAGGCCAAATACAATCACCACCTATTCAACTTGGTTGGCTCCCTTTCATCATCCTCTATTACATCAGATAAATTTGTCTCTCTAAAGGATTACATTGAAAAACTGTGAAACTCTTTCGAGGATATATGAAAGTAGAGGAACCACTTTCGGATCTCTAGAGGGCTCAAGGTGGGGGAGGTGGGGATAAGGCACCCACTTCTATTTTGGCATTTTTGAAAATATTCCCAGTGTAATACCTAGAGGAAACAATGGATATGGGCAATGATCTACACCTCTAACAGGGGATAGATGTCATAGTTTTGCAATCTACTGAGCAGTTGAAGGGGTTGGACTAGGTATTGATACATGAAAAGGATTGGAAACAATGGATATGGGCAATGATCTCCACCCCTAACAAGGGATAGATGTCATGGTTTTGCAGTCTACTAAGCAGCTGAAGGGGTTGGAGTAGGTATTGATACATGAAAAGGATTAACTGGGAAAATTGTAATCCTTGTACTGTATAATCCATTTGAAATGGGCAACTGTTACAATTTGTGAACTTCACATGTGATGCTTTGTAAAATATTGTGTCACGAAGCACTTGGAAATTCCTACAAATTGTTGGCATTACACAACGTTATCCAAGTATCGGTAGAAGGGAGAATAGACTTAAAATATCATGCTAAAGATCTGACATTCATTGATGTATGATAGCTTGATCCCTTTTGCTTCCCATATGAAGTATAAACATCCTAGTATCCGCTGACTTCATTAGGGTTAGTGGTAGCTCCAATGCCCAACCTTCCTGTATTAGTTGATCCTGGCTCACATTATTAGGATCAACAGTAGCTCCAATGTCAAACCTTGTTAAAGCTCTGACACTCATAGATGTATTATAACTTGATCTCCTTTCTTTGCTTCCTGTATTAAGTATAAACATCGTAACACTGACTCACTTCACTAGGATCAGTGGTAATGGCTTCCTTATGGAAGTGTACCAGTATCTACATCACAACCTGCATATTGGGTGGAGGGGAGGTGGAATACAACAAACACCCATATGACTTGGATGGCTCCCTATCATCATCATGTTGTTGAGCTCTCTAAAGGTTTAACTTTGAAAAACTTTATAACTCTTTTAGGGATATATGAAAGTAGAGGAATCACTATCGGATATCCAAGGGGCTCAAAGGGGGGCAAGGCACCCACTTCCTATTTGAATTTGGAAAAACAATCCTATTATAAAACCTGGAGTACACAATGCATATGAATGTTAGAGGCAGATGAATGAGGCGATAGATGTGGCGGTTGAGTAGTCTACTGAGTAGCTAGAGGCACTGATGAATGAAAATGATGAGAAATTGATGAATACTACATATAGGGATACCACATTAGTTCTAAAGCGTTGAGATGTTATTTAATTGAAATAAAATATGTACTCAACACCAACAATTTATCATGTTGTAATAGTAGTATAGGTTTCTCTTGTTTTTCCTTCTTTGTTGATAACTAGGAGTTTCTTTATGAAACTAAAAACCATTGAGGAGGTTTTTGAGTGCTTATGGAATTCTTGAACCAGGGTCAAGATTAGTGTACAATTATATATCAATGGAAAACAAAAAAGGCAAGAAGCTTCTACAATCAAAAGTACTTGTTGGACCAATAAATTTGTGCTGCAAAAAGTTGAGATGTCATTGAATTGAATTAAATTGTGTACTCTACACCAAAGATTTGTGTTGTTGTAATAGTATTATGGGTTTACCTTATTGTTCCTGCTCTGCTGATGACTGAGAGTTACTACAATCACAAGAAGTACCTATTGGACCAATAGATGGTTGTTGCCTAGAGGACTCTTTTAACTGGTCCAACTCCAGCTAAACTATACATAGTTTCACTGTCATGAACTTCCTTGGAAGCCCAAAACTGTAATATCGTTTGTAGATGAGATTGGTTTGCATCTTTTTGAGAATTGTGATAGATCCTAGCAAGCATGGATCCCAACATAGGTATGGGCCTCAAGGTGATAAAGGAGATAAAGCAAGAGCCTCATTGTCTAGCTCCTTTGGATTGATTCAAATGAGCAAACCATTGATGATGGAATAGAACATAGTTAAAAACTTAAAATTAACATTAAAATTGTGCTTTATCATGAACAACTCCCCAAGTATTAAAAGCAAAGATAAACAAAGCAAAATACAGACCTCCAAGTGTTAATCCAAAGAAAATCTAAATAATGTGCATTGCACTAACCATGATAGCCTTAAGGAAATCAACATCACCAAAGAAAATCTAAATAATGTGCATTGCACTAACCATGATAGCCTTAAGGAAATCAACATCATTGGCAAACACCCAAAATTATTCCAACTAAATTAACACAGTTGCAACAATCTCAATGTGAAGCCATCACTTCTATAGAATATATGAGATTGTGTGTTTTATATCAGAGAGAGATGTAATGAAAATAGTTTATAGACTACAAGAAACCAAAATCTATTATATGGAACTCCCAAATACTTCATCCTACATGCTTGTTTGCTAAAATTGATTCATACTTATTACACAACTAATTGCTCAGATGTATTGATGATAATGCAAGGGGTAACAAGACGTTGAGAATAGTTTAAATAAGGGAGGCTTACACAAGTGGTCACCAAAAGCTATCACACCTACCACAAGTAAATAAATGTGGTCACTTGACCTCAATCCAACATGATCAAGCAAGGGGAAGGACCATGCACCCTCATGATATGAAGGTTATCTTAACCCCAAGAGAAGAATCAAAAACATATTGTTCCTCCCTCTACTAGTATTAAGTGCTAGAATCACATTATCGTGTGGAGGTGAAAAATGAAAGAATCATAGCAAGTGCATGTGGATAAGATATTGATAATGAAGATAAAGCAATTGCTTCGCTCCTATCGTGCATTTGTTGCTTTTGTTGCTTGCTTTTATCTCCTTGTTGTCTAGTTAGGCTCTATTCAATTTTAGTTGGTTTCTGTTGCTATGTTTTTTTTTAGGCTAATGCTGAGAGATATCGATGTTAATGTCAGCTTCCAGGGGTAACGAGAACATTATAAAAAAAGAGGCTTGCACAAGTGGCTACTAGAAGTGGTCACTCATTTCACAAGTACAATAGGGAAAATATGTGTGGGATAGCATTATTGAGAGAGAGATGTAATGAAAATAGTTTATAGACTACAAGAAATATAAATCTGTTATATGGAACTCCCAAATACATCATCCTACATTCTTGCTTGCTAAAATTGATTCATAATTATTACACAACTAATTGCACATATGCATCAATGATATTAGCAAGGGGTAACAAGACGTTGAGAACAGTGTAAATAAGGGAGGCTTACACAAGTGGCCACCAAAAGCTATCTCACCTGCCATAGGTAAATAAATGTGGTCCTTTGACCTAAATCCAACATGATCAAGCAAGGGGAAGGACCATGCACCCTCATGATATGCAGATTATCTTGACCTCGAGAGAAGAATTAGAAACATGTTGTTTCCCCCTCTACTAGTATTAAGGGATAGAAATCACATTATCGTGTGGGCGAGCAAAAAGAAAGAATCATAGCATGTGCATGTGGATAAGATGTTGAGAATGGAGATAAAGCAATGGCTTCACTCCTATAGTGCATTTGTTTCTTTTGTTGTTTGTTTTTATCTCCTTGTTGTCTAGTTAGTCTCTATTCAATTTTAGTTGGTTTGTGTTGCTAGGTTTTTTTTTAGGCCAATGCTCAAAGATATCGATGTTAATGCCAGCATCCACAGGTAACAAGAACATTATAAACATGTTGATATTTTTGGTAGCTGCGGGAGGTATTAACCTCCACGTGTAACCTTGACAAGACTAGAATATTCTGGAAAGCAAGAGAAACCCCTAAAAGACTTGGACATAACCCTAGAAAACAAGTCGGCTAAAGAGAATAATTAATATTGAGTTTCTAGCCTACAAAAAGAGAATTTGACCCATACAACTAAGGAAGAGCAGCATAAATACACGATGCCAAAGCTCATTTGGACACACATCTCGTAACTGTAGAAATTCAGCAAGTGTGCAAGTTTGGAGAGTAGATGCAGTTGTAGCTACTATAACTAGTATTTTCGGTTTTTTAGGCTTGGACTTTCTGCTTGGTATGCTAGCTCTGGAGAGTGGTATGCTACCTTGATTGGCTTTTGGACCTCGGGTTTGCTTCCAAAATTATTCTCTTTGTTAAGGTTAAGGTGCTCGAGGGTGGCTTCGGCCTATGGTTGGGTGACAATATTGCTATATTATCTATGGTTAAACGAGCACACCTATTATTTCTAACAAGTTATGGGCCCACACTATCTTTGGACAGTTTAACCACTGGAAGATAGATTGGGAGGATTTGCTCAGTTACAGTTGCAGTTTTTGTTGCAACAACAAAACCCTAACCCTCTTGTTAAGGCACCTTAAGTGAAGAGCTTGACCTAATTCATGGATAGCCTAGTGCACCCTAGCCTAGCGCACCTCCTGGTACTCTCGACAAGATAAGACGTCAAGTTTGAGTTTTTGGTCAAATTCAAAGGTTGACCAAGTCAAAGAAGTCATGACTTACTCTAGAAGTTAGAAGGGGCTTCTAACTTCAGAGCATGGAAGACAAGGATTGATCTCATCCTTGCCAAGAATAAAGTGTTGGATATCATGAAAGGAAAGATCGTGGAACCACCAGTTTGAAGAAGGAAAAGAGAAGGAACCTCATAACGTCGCAGTTATGAAGAAGTTTAAGAACAATGACATCAATTCCATGAGTATCATAGTGGAATCTGTAAAAGACCACTTGATACCCTACATCTCTCATCTTGACTCATCTAATAAGATGTGCAATGCCCTAACTAACCTCTTCTCAATAAAAAACATTGGACAAGTAATGAGTCTGAAGAATGAGCTTTGTGACATGAAAATTAATGATGATGACAGCATAACATCATACTTGGTAAGAATCTCTCAGTTAAGAGATCAACTAGAAGTGAAGAAATCATTTCAAAAAAGGAACTGGTAAATATAGTACTCAATGGCCTTCCCAAGGCATGGGATGCATTTTCCACAAGCATGAACACAAGAAAGGAGTATCCCATATTTGAAGAACTTTGGACTTGTTGTGCATAAGAAGAATCAAGGATTAGCGCAAAAGAGAAATCCCAAAGGAAAGATGATGATCAAACCTCACAACAAAGTTCAAGAAATTTAGGAATAAGAAGAAGTTTGACTCAAAGAAGAAACCAAATCAAGAAAAGGATATGTCAAAAATACAATTCTTTAACAATTGAAAATATGGCCACTACAAGAATCATTGTCCTGAGTTAAAGAAAATGAAGGAAACACATGAAGCAACAGTTGTCGAAGAAAAGGAACCCTCAAAGAAAGTCAAACAAGATGAAGCAAGATTTCTTCTTCTAAGTCAAGGTAACAATATTCTTCAAAGTTCTTGTACATACCATGTTTACATAGTTTTTGTACATATCATGCATATCTATTTCTTAGAAAATAGTATGTTCAAGTGAAATAATACCTATGGAAGAATAACAAGATAACGATTGTTATCACGATGACTACAAGTCAAGCAATACACATGAAAAGATGAAGTATGTTGACAATCATTGGTAACAATTCATGTGGAAGCTATTATATAATAAAAAGAAGTCAACAATCAAGAAGAAATTAGAAAAAGACTTGTGACACTTTGCAGAAGGCAATGAGGATGTAGACGGGAGAGTGGACTCTCTTAGTTGGAGGGAGATGATTACAAAATTCCAAAAGAAGAGCATGCATTCATGCATGAAGCAAGGATTAGGAGGGAGCTAATCCTAAACAATATGATCCATTGAGGATTATGAAGTATATATCCATGTTCCCATTGAAAGTAGTAGCCATGATAAGAAGCACATGTTCAGAAGAAGTCTTCTTTGAAAAGAAGCCTTAAAGTATCATTGGTTGTCCATCTATATCCATGATCCCATGATGAAAGGAAGAAGTTGGAATCTTCAGGGCATGGAATCTATAGAAGACTACATGGACCCAAGAGCTAAAGAGAAACATGAGGAGGAACATGAAGATTCCAAGAAAGAAAKAAACGCCAGAASAACCAATTATKATAYTGTGTGTCACAAAGACTACCAACTTGGTTTGAACCCACTAGAAGCAATCGAGTGAAAGAAATGGAAGTTATRATAAAGAACAGTGTATGTAAGAAAATGTGAAAAAGACTTRTGAATGGAAGCATTGCAAGATTCATAGGTTCTTCCAGGAGGGAGAAGACAATATTGATATATTGTCTATGGTTAAACGAGCACACCTATTATTTCTAACAAAACAAAGTGGCTTGCACAAGTGGCTACTAGAAGTGGTCACCCATTTCACAGGTTGTAGCAACCTTTCTGTTACCATACTTCGCGGAAATATAACACTCACTCTCAGGTTATAAAACAACATGCATTTAAGMAATGAAACACATTTAGAGCTCARAGTAAGTCTAAAAATTACTRCTATCATAATTTTAAACATGGMATTAGCCATGATAAGAAGCACATGTTCAGAAGAAGTCTTCTTTGAAAAGAAGCCTTAAAGTATCATTGGTTGTCCATCTATATCCATGATCCCATGATGAAAGGAAGAAGTTGGAATCTTCAGGGCATGGAATCTATAAAAGACTACATGGACCCAAGAGCTAAAGAGAAACATGAGGAGGAACATGAAGATTCCAAGAAAGAAAGAAATGCCAGAACAACCAATTATTATACTGTGTGTCACAAAGACTACCAACTTGGTTTGAACCCACTAGAAGCAATCGAGTGAAAGAAATGGAAGTTATGATAAAGAACAGTGTATGTAAGAAAATGTGAAAAAGACTTATGAATGGAAGCATTGCAAGATTCATAGGTTCTTCCAGGAGGGAGAAGACAATATTGATATATTGTCTATGGTTAAACAAGCACACCTATTATTTCTAACAAAACAAAGTGGCTTGCACAAATGGCTACTAGAAGTGGTCACCCATTTCACAGGTTGTAGCAACCTTTCTGTTACCATACTTCACGGAAATATAACACTCACTCTCAGTTTATAAAACAACATGCATTTAAGCAATGAAACACATTTAGAGCTCATAGTAAGTCTAAAAATTACTGCTATCATAATTTTAAACATGGCATTAGCATTAATTCATATGCACAGTAGAATACATGACAATTATAAATACACAAACATGCAGAAACATAAATTAAAACATCATTTGGTACTTATCTTGGAAACAATAGTAGTTCCAACAACCAGGTGCAGGCCTTCCACGAACCTCTCAGCCTTAGACCACACTGCTCATCAGCTCAGCAGTGGGTCACCCCCGAGCTGGGACTAAACTCCACCCCAAGGCAAGGAATCCTAGGCTAGGCTGAGGTTACAGGGAAAAACACACAGTCACAAAGAAGGAATTTTTTCCCAGGAACCACTCATACTCACTGCCCACAAACTCTCCTTCCCCACATGCCTGTTCCACCCGAGGAGTATACACCTTCTCTATCACCTAGATAGTCCTTTGGCTGCTAACCTCCCTTGCCTTGGGTTTCAGCAACAGATCGGACTGGAAGTCTCCGAGCTCTGTGGCAACTACAGGGTTCCTTCCAGGAGTTCTCTCCTTCCTCTGCGCACTCTCTCACCTGGAGAGAATCACTCACAGGCCAACAACCTATTCTTCCAACCTCAATCACCTATCTCACCTAGAGAGAGTGTTGTACAACTGGCCAACAAGCCCCACACAGTCCATCACTGCATGGCCACAACAACCAACGGGGAAAACAGATACAGGTTCAACAATGGCGAAATGGTCTCATGGTTATGGCTTTGGGACAAAGATTCCACACATAGGCTCAATCTATTCAGACGAAGGATGTCTCCGCTTTTCTAGAAATCAACATAGAC
>ML798317.1:98002-125682 GCA_009831015.1 Picea engelmannii | reverse complement strand
GGATGTACCGTTCAGAAGGTCGGGTAGGATGGAGAAGAACCCCCCAACACGGCTCATCTCAGCCCTCTTATTTGCATGGGCTTAAGTTGACACTTGTCACCCGTGAAGCTGCATGCTTCCATCAGCGTGCACTCCTCCCACCCTTTGGAAGTCACATGTCATTCCAAAAGAACCTAGGGTAAAAAAAACATATTATTCACATGTCTTTTGGAATAATATTAAAATATTATTCCCAAGGCTTAAGCCCCCTAGGCTTAACACTTAGCCCATTTTCCCACCTTCCAACCCCTAATCCCTTGCCCTCTTTGTGGATGCTTAGTTCCCCATCACTCATTCATCGTGTTGGCCTGTACGCGGCGGTGTTTTTATGTTATTAATGTGTTGCATACATATAAGTACAAAATCAAACCCTTGGCCTACAACCCTTAGGCTCTCTGGCCTAACAATCACATAAGCCCATCGGCTTATACAAACTTGTCTCACCAGCCTATAATACATATTTACAATTCATTTCATAACCCAGATTTACAAAGGGCTCGGCCTTGGGGACACTACACAGGTACAATAGGGAAAATATGTGTGGGACAACATTATTGAACAGGGTGAAAGAGCATGCACACTCATGATATGAAAAGGATGGAACTTAACCCCAAGAGAGGGATCAAAAACAAGTTGTTTTACCCTTTGCCAAAAATGAAGGATAGAAATCACATTATTGTGCGAGGTCGCAGAGTGGAAGAATCATTGCCAATGCAAGTAAATAAGGAGTTGAGAACGAAGAATGGAGGGGTAACAAGAACATTATAAACAGGGAGGCTTGCACAAGTGGCTACTAGAAGTGGTCACCCCTGTCACAGGTACAGTAGGAAAAATATGTGTGGGACGGCATGATTGAACCAGGTGAAAGAGCATGCACCCTCATGATATGATAGAGATGGAACTTAACCCCAAGAAGGATCAAAAACAAGTTGTTTTAACCTCTACAAGAAATGAAGGCTAGAAATCACATTATTGTGCAAGGTCACGGAGTGCAAGAATCATAGCCAATGCAAGTAAATAAGGAGTTGAGAATGAAAATAAATCTATGGCTTTAGTCTTCTGATACATTTGTTTCTTTTGTGGCTCACTTTCATCTCCTTGTTGTCTAGCTAGAGACTCTGTCTGGTTTTAGCTAGTCTAAGTTACTCGATTTCTCTCCAGCTTGGTCTCAAAACAAAACAAGCACCTCCTTGGAATCCTTAACTTCAATGTTGTAAAGTGCAGGCATCACACTTGCCATCCTCCCTACCCAAGGAGGACTATTAGCTCTATGCACAGGATGTTTGTTTACTCTCAATTGCTAAGAGGTTGGACTCGAATTGTTTGCAACAAGTTAGTGCATTTCTGAAGGCAATGGTAAGAGATATTGATGTTAGACCAACCTCTAGAGGTAATGAGAACATTATAAACAGTGAGGCTTTCACGAGTGGCTACCATAAGTGGTCACCCCTATCATGGGTACAGTAGGGAAAATATGTGTGGAAAATCCACCTCAAACCAACATGATTGAAAAAGGTGAAAGAGCATGCACCCTCACAATATGATAGGGATGGAACTTAACCCCAAGAGAAGGATCATAAATAAGTTGTTTCACCTTATGCTCGAAATGAAGGTTAGAAATCACATTATTGGGCAGGGTAGTAGGATGGAAGAATCATAACTAATGCAAGTAAATAAGGTGTTGAGAATGGAGATAAATATAGGGCTTCAATCTTATGATACATCTGTTGCTTTTGTGGCTAGCTTTCATCTCCTTGTTGTCTAGTTAGAGACCCTATTTGGTTTTAGTTGGTCTAAGTTACTCGGTTTTTCTCAACCTTGGTCTCAAGACAAGTAAGCACCTCCTTGGAATCCTTAACTTCAGTGTTGTAAAGTGCAGGCATCACACTTTCCATACTCCCTACCCAAAAACAAGTAAGCACCTCCTTGGAATCCATAACTTTAGTGTTGTAAAGTGCAGGCATCACACTTGCCATACTCCCTACCCAAAGGGGACTATTAGCTCTATGCACAAGATGTTTGTTCATTCTCAATTGCTAAGAAGCTGGACTCGAATTGTTTTTTATCGATTAGTGCATTTCTTTGTTGTTGGTGAATGCTTTATTAGCTTGCATTCTTGATCTAAGCTCCCTATGGTACCTACACTAGGATGTGTTTTCATCTAAGCTTCAATCTTATAAATATTGGTTTCTTGCCTAAAGACTTTATCAAGAAAAGGTAAAGATACACTTGGTTTCTTTCCTAAATATTTTATCAAGAAAAGGTAAAGGCGCGCATTGGAGGATGGGATGAGGCCCAACTAAAGTTGACTGAAGAATGGTAGAATAATTTATATAGAATAAGCTCTGAAGGGATTCCTGGAGGAATATTGAAGTTCGACCCTCTCCAAACCTTCGACATCTCTTTCCCAACTTTCTATGGAGGCCAAAAATTTTCTGCTTGTTGCTATATTGCCTTATGTAAGTCCCTATCAAACATGCATTCCACCATCAATGAGCCCTTTTATCATAGAGTGATGGAAGGAGTCCATGATTCTTTTGGCTCCTACATGCAAGATGTAGAGGTAAAATTTGAAGCAAAGATGTGTATCCAGAGGTTGGAGAATAATATAAGTAACATGAGATCCATGGAGCAGGTGGTAAATATTATGGAGTTGAAAGTCCAAATGTGTCACTCTAAAGAAAATGTGGGATTAAATGACACCAGTGAGAAGCCCACACCCTCCATTGGCACGAAGAGCCTAGTCCCCCTCCCAATTGCAAATGAAGACTAGTATGATCATAACCAGGCTTAAAAAATTATTTTGTTTCATCCATATCTACAAAATCTACTCAATTACAAGCAAGTTTTTTCAATGCATGGAGTTGAGATGGAGGATCTGCAGTTTTTCTCAACCCTTTAGCCCTTTAGTGTCACGTCAGAGGCCAAAATAAGGTGTTTGGGTCAGTATTCTTTCCCGACGAAGGATTTCTCGTGCGATTCTCCAGTCACATCTAGATATAAAACATGTGGTATGAGGTTAGGCTAAGACATGTAAGCATGACGAACGAAGAGGACAAAACCCTTGATTACAAGTTGAGGCCTTACATTAGTCGAGCTTTCTTTTCCCCACTCGAGTTTTCCAAAAGAGCCATTTTGCATGGATCAAATGCCTCAGCTCGGGATGTCAAGGCAATTGGCTTCAATGCAAAAGGATTTGATTATTCATCGGCTCTTGCCTCACATGCGACATTCAATGGTGGTGTCCATCCCAAAGCCACTAAGGGAGATGAATCAAAGCACCATGAACCTTCATCGTTGACCCTCAAGCCATAGATTGCCCCTTTGGTCCAAAACACGAGAAACGACAAGGGTTTACCCACTTCTGGTGCTCAGGAAGCGTCTGAGGGAGAGTAGTTTAATTCCAAGAAACAAAAAAAGTGTATTTGGGAGTGAACAGGGAGTGTTAAGATGGTGGTGGGTATAGAAGTATCAATTGAGGAGGTGTCAAAATTCTATGGAAAAACACCGGTGGGTAGGCTCTGTGGGAAAGATGCAAATGCAGCAACCTTAGGGAGGTTGACGAAGCAATATTGGAATCCCCAAATAGGATGTTTTGGAAACTCACATCATGGCCAGAGGATTTTCATGTTTTATTTTCTAATCGATGGAAGATTATAAAGGTATTTTGGGGAGAAGCCAGGCTTGGGGTCCCTTTGGTCTGGTGATTAAGTAATGGACAATTGATCTTGATCATGAACTTGAAGTTGTGGCCATCATGAGGGTCTGGGCGATATTACCAAGTCTCCCACTAGGGTTTTGGACAAAAGAAGCTTTAGAGGCTATAGTAACAAATTGGGTGTCTTTGTTGGTCTTGAGCCAAACTCGAAGTCAAAAGTTGATAGCAAATGGGCTTGGATCCAAATTGAGGTGGATTTACATGAAGGGTTGGTGGGTAATCTAGACTTAGTGTTTGGGGAGCACATCTAGCAACAGAAAGTGGACTACTGAAAACTTCATTCCCATCGTTTTGTGTGCCATGTTGTTGGCCATGTTCAATCACAACAATGCAAGAGGTTTCTCCCTTATTCAGTCGTAAACCTAAAATATGGCGAAAAAAGGCAGAGAGGTTCAAAGCTTGGATGCAATATCTCCCCTTTCAAAGTAGCGATAAGAGGTAACTCTGAATATGGATATGGTGGATGCAAAGGACACACAGACGATGCAAGTGCCCCTAGTGAGCAAAGTTTCCAAAGGTATGGTCTCTACCCCTCCCTCCCCCTGCCTCGCTCCTCTTTTAAATGTGTTTTATGTTGTTCCTTCCCCTGCCCCTCCCCTCATGTGCCCCTCTCCAAGGTTTTTGAAAATCCCAAGGTTTCAGGTGCCCCCATAGGTTCCTTTCCTTCTTCCCGAGAGGAAGTTGGTCAGTCAAAAGTGGCTTATATGGAAGGAGAGGTTCTAAGCAAAAATTCTCCTCCAATTTAGTCTTCTGAGGCTCCTCCCCCTAAGAAAGGCTTTGTGTTATGTCCAAGGGGCAGACAAAAGGAGGTTTCCCCTTCCAAAGGGGGATTTCCCTTCACCTGCCTCAATCCAATACACTGGGTCGAAAATCCCACCTTCTCAAGGCTCAGTAAAAGGCGGTTTTGGAAATCAAAAAAGGTAAGCATGCATCTATTTCTAGGGCCCTTACAGTGGGGCATGCATTGAAAATCCCCCCCTTGTGATCATCCTCTCCTTCAATGCAAAGAGAGGTGGGGGGCACCCGCAAAAACTTTCCATCAAGAGGATTCTTCTCACCCTCAATCCTGATGTGGTTTTAATCCAAGAAACCTTGTGATCTAGAGAAAAATCTAAGGGTATTCTAGAAACCTAGCTCAAAAACTGGTCATTTAGTGCAATTGATGTTGTTGGTCAATTAGGGAGGTTAATAATAGGATGGAGTCCCACTTACAAAGCTTTGTATCCTTCCTCCTACCGATTGGCTATCTCCATCAAACTAGAAGTCAAGGATGTAGGGTTTTCCTTTTCTGTCCTTAATGTTTATTGTCCTTATGCTAAAAAAATCCCCTTCTGGAAGGATTTGGCAAATGCAAGTGCTTTGAGTGGCCCCCTCACATTGGTAGGGGGTGATCTAAATTTCACTCTCTCTTTCAGGGAAGTTTGGGGTGAGAACACAAGTGGACTCGCAAAGTGGTTTTTTCTAATATTTTATGGAAAAGCATCATCTGGTGGATATTGAACCAGTTAAATTGGTGCCCACATGGCGCAATTTTGGAACCAATAAGGAGGCAGTTGCAAAAAGGTTGAACCGCTTCATGGCCATTGAAGCTTTCATGGCAGTTGGTCTCCTCATGAGCTAAATGGCGGGCACCCGCAAAAAACTTCCCATCAAGAGGCTTCTTCTCAGCCTCAATCCTGATGTGGTTTTAATCCAAAAAAACCTTGTGTTCTGGAGAAAAAGCCAAGGGACTATGGTTGGAAGAAGAGGACTTTATTTCCCTAGTCAAGGAGACATGGAAGCATTTGGACTCCCTTTTCTACTGCCTCCTTAATGAGCCACTTCGCAGAAAACTTCGTCAAGGTTAAAAGGGAAATTAAGACATGGCTAAAAGTTTACAAAGCCCAAATACACAGGCAAGTTAAGGAGACGAAGGAAAAATTGGCGGCCCTATATCTGAACTAGATGAGGGTCATCTAACTAGCTCTCAACTCTCTAAATTAAACAAACTGGAATCAATCCGTCACTCTTTTCTTGATAAGGAAGAACAATCTTTGAGGTTAAAGAGCAGGAAACTATAGTTAAAGGTTGGAGACAACAATTCTCAATTCTTCCACCATTAAGTGAATCTTGTGAAAAACCTCAACATGATATGAGAAATAAAAACTGAAGATGGAAGATTGGTGAGCTCCTTTAAAGACAAAGGAGAAGAAGGGGAAAGATATTTTCACTCCCTCTTTCAAGCCCCGATTAGTTGTCTTATACAAGAAATTTTGCAATTAGTTCCAAATTCAGAGCAGTATTTAGAAAAGATATCAATAAAGCTTTAGAAGAATAAGTGACAAAGGTCGAGGTATTAGTTTCCCTTTCTTCCATGCAATGAGGCAAAAGCATAGGTCTAGATGGGTTCACAATGGAATTATTTCAAGGATTCTACGACCTAGAAAAAGAAGACCTCCTTATGATAGTCAGAGAATCGTAGAGGTTTGAGAAGGTACTAGGGTCTTTCAATGCAACTTTCATTTGCTTGATACCCAAAAAGAAGGATAGAGTGTCCTTCGGGGACCATCGTCCAATTTCTTGTCGTAATGTGGTGTATAAAATCATAGCAAAGGTGTTAGCAAGACGACTGAAGCCTATCTTGAGTGAGATTATCTCGAAGGAGCAATTTGGATTTCTACAATGCAGACAAATTCACAATGCAATCACAATAGCTCGGGAAGTTTTTAATTATGTTAAAAGATCAAAACAAAAGGTCGACATTCTAAAGATAGACCTATCAAAAGCATATGATAGGGCCAACTGGACCTTCGTACAACTAGTCCTTATTCAGATGGGAATGTCTCTTTCAGTGGTTAACTAGATAATGGGTCCCATACAATCAGAGTCTTTCGCAGTCTTATAAATGGAGCCCCTTCAAGGTTCTTTAGAGCTTCGAGGGGCCCAAGGCAAGGATGCCCTATGTCCTCCTTTCTATTCTTCATCATAACATAGGCCCTAAGCAAAGTGATTACAAAAGCAAATGAAGTAGGATCGATTAGGAGGCTAAAGGTATCAAAAAGGGAAACAATCACACATCTTCTATTTGTGGATGATGTCTTTTGTTGTACAAAAGGCTCCTTAAGAGACATTTCAACATTGAAAGGTGCACTCGATTTATTTTTCTCTGTCACAAGCATGGAAGTTAATTTCAACAAATCATGCCTAATCCCCCACTAGTGCTTGACAGCAGAGAAGAGGCAAAACGGAAATATTTTTTCCATTCCTATGTGAAATTTGGATAAATGCTTCAAATCTCTAGGTTCCATCTCAAGCCAGATAACTATAGGTTTACCAATTGGGGATGGCTAGTCAAAAAGTTTGAAGCTCGAGTATCGATGTGGGTCCTACTTAAGTCAATACTAGAAAGTATTCATGTCTTCTAGACATCCATTGCAACAATTCCAAAATGAATCCTCACTAAGATTCAAAAAATTAATTTCCAATATTTATGGTTAGGCTCGCCAAAATCGGGAGGGATACCTTTGAAAAATGGTCTTCCATAGCAACGCACAAGGATATTGGCAGATGGGGGATTAAGTGTTGATATTATGGTTGCTGCGGGAGGTATTTACCTCCACGTGTAAACCTGACAAGAATAGAATACTTCGAAAAGAAAGAAGAAAACCTAATGAGTTGGCTAATAACCCTAGAAGACATGTCGGCTAAAGAGGATAATTTATATTAGGTTATTATCCTCCAAGAGAAGAAGTTGGCTAGAAGAATTAATATATACTGAACAGACAAATACCCAGAATGAGAAGTCAGCCCAGGCAGTTAGCTAGAATTAGTATAAATATAGGAGGCCAGTTCTCATTCTGGCATGCAGTCTCAGAATTACAGAGCAACAACTTGTGCGCACTGCAGTGCCCAGTCTTGTGCGCAGGTTTGAGGAGAGTTGCCATTGCAGCTGCTGCAGCTAGTAGATCACGTTTGGCTTGGACTATCTCTTGGTTAGGGTTTGGACTATCTAATCAGCTCTTGTTGATGTGCTATCCTTGGGGAAAGGTGCGCTACCCTTTGTTTGGCTATCTAGCCTAAGGTTTGCTTCCGGAGTGATTCTCTGTCAAGGTTAAGGTGCTCGGAGGGTGGCTTCGACCTATGGTTGGGTGACAATAGTATTGTCAATGGTAAAATGAGCACAATCTTTCATAGTCTAACAGGTTATGGACCCACACCTCCTTCATTCAATCTAACCATTGGAAGGAAACATAGCCGTAAGGATATTAAGCTCGTTGAAGAATTGTCGCTAGGGTTTCTAGCAAGAGCAGTCACCATAGTACTGTTGCTAGGGTTACTAATAGGTGCAGTTGCAGAAACCCTAATCCTCTTGTTGAGGCATTGACCTTAAATGAAGGGATTGACATAATTTTCGGATAGATCAGTGCACCTTAGCCTAATGCATCTCCTGGTACTCTCAGAAATCCAAGACATGAAGTTTGAGCTTTTGGTCAAATCTAGTGTTGACCAAGTCAAAGCAGCCATGACTTACTCTATGAAGTCAGAGAACAAGTTAGATGGAGCTTCTAACTTCAGAGTGTGGAAGACAATGATTGATCTCATCCTTGCCAAGAATAAAGTGTTGGATATCGTGAAACCAGAGTTTGAAGAAGGGAAAGAGAAAGAACCACAAAACATTGCAGCTATGGAGAAGTTCAAAGACGGTGACATCAATGCCATGCGTATCATAGTGGATTCTATAAAAGACCACTTGATACCCTACATCTCCCATCTCGACTCATCGAAGAAGATGTACGATGCCCTAACAAACCTCTTCTCAGTCAGAAACATTGGACAAATAATGAGTCTAAAGAATGAGCTCTGTGACATGAAGATGAATGATGATGATAGCATAACATCATACTTTGTGAGGATCTCCCAGTTAAGAGATCAACTACAAGCTATAGAAGAGATCATTTCAGAGAAGGAATTGGTAAACATAGTACTCAATGGTCTTCCCAAGACGTGGGATGCATTTGCCGCAAGCATGAACACAAGGAAGGAGTATCCGACATTTGAAGAACTTTGGACTTGTTGTGCTCAAGAAGAATCAAGGATCGGTGCAAAAGAGAAACCCCAAAAGAAGTACGATGATCAAGACTTCACAGCGAGATTCAAGAATTTCAGGAACAAAATGAAGTTTGGTTCAAAGAGGAAGACAAATCAAGAGAAATATATTTCAGAAATACAATGCTTCAACTGTCAAAAGTATGGTCACTATAAGAATCATTGTCCCAAGCTAAAGAAAAGGAAGGAGAATCACGAAGCATCAATTGTTGAAGAAAAGGAACCTACAAAGAAGACTAAGCATGACAAAAGAGACTTCTTCTTCTATAGGTAGCAATACTCTTCTTATTTCTTGTACAGGTCTTATTTGCATCGTCTCTGTACATATCTTGTATATCTATCTCTTAGAAGATAATGTGTTCCAAGAAGAACTATACCTATGGAAGAACAACAAGATAAGGATTGATATCATTAGATAATACACATGAAAAGATGAAATACATCAAACACATCATGTGGAAGCTATTGCAATATAAGCCGAATCAATCATGAAGAGACTTAGAAGAAGCAAAGATAGAAAGAAGTCAGCAATCAAGAGGAAATTGGAGAAAGAATTATGACTCTTTGCAGAAGACAATAAGACGGAAGCGTGAACTCTATTAGACGGAGGGAGCTGATTATATGCACTCATACATGAAGCACAAGGATTAGGAGGGAGCTAATCTTATGATCCATTGAAGATGATGAAGTATATATCCATGGTAGAAGCCATGAAAAACAGTACGTGTTCAGTTCAACCTCAGAAGAAATATTCTTCGAAGAGAAGCCTTAAAGTATTCTCAGTTGTCCATCCAAATCCATGATCCTATGATGAAAGAAAGAAATGGAATCTATAAAAAAATCCATGGGCCCAAGAGCTAAAGAAAAACATCAGGAAGAACATGAAGATTCCAAGAAAGAAAGAGAAGCCAGAACAACCAGTCATTGTATTAAGAATCGCAAGATTACCAGCTTGATATGAACTCACTAAAAGAAATCAAGCAGAGGAACTAAAAGTTGTGATGAAGAACAATGTATATATGCAAAGCATTGCAAGATCCAGAACTAGAGGTTCTCCCAGATGGAGGAGACTATGATGACTACTTGTTCCAACAAACCAGACATACCTCTACATCAGTCTTTATATCATCCGCAATATCCATGGGTTGAAGTTCTACATCAGATGAATGCAAAGAATGTTATCCAGAGAAATTGAATAAAGAGCGTATGAAGAGCAACCTCAAGACTTTGAGGCATACCAAAAAGAGACCCTTGTATGCAGATGGAAGAAGATAACTTGGTGGAGAACCTCCAGTGCACAACAGAAGTGTAGTGAAGATTTTTCTATAAAAGAGATATTATATCAAGATGATTACTCAAAAGATCAGATCTCATGATGACAGAAGAAGTGCCACATGGATATGTTCCAATTTTCCAAACAATGATATACCTTATTGATCAGAGCTACGTGAAGCCTTCAGAGAAAAACTAGTGTTCCAGACCGAAGTACATTTGAAATCAAGCATCGCATTATCCGTGATGAAGTCCAGAAAGGAGAAAGTGTTTCTCCAATACATATCTCCATAGATGAGCAGATGAGCAGACATTTTGGTAAAGCTTCTATCCAAGATGAAAGAGTTTGCATACTCAAGCTGGAGCTCGTGGAGACGAATTCCTTATTGAAAAAGGAAGAGATGACTCCCAGGTTGGGAGGGAGCACTGATATGTATTGATTTATGGACAGTCATTTTTCAACTCGAAAAATGGTCTAGAATGAGCAGTTTCCTTTCCAGTTCTGAAAGTGGATTGAGATTTCTGACGGACAGACATTTTCTAGTTCAGAAAATGGTCCAGATTGTTGATGTACCATAGACAGCGACTTCCCATTGTGGTTAACATGGGGAGTGGTCTACGACAGTCTCTCTTCTTGAGGGTTACTCAAGAAGACTGGCCCGCCTTGTCGGACAACGATTTCTCATTGTGGTTAACATGAGGAATGATCTATTTTGGAGGTTGGTACATGACAGTCTTTTCCTCTTGTGGTTAATAGGGGAATTGGTCCGGACAGTCATTCCTTAGGGTGTATTCATTCTCTCCAGGTTGCACTTTGTTTAGTGCCGGAGGAATGGCCTAGGGTGGGGAATGGTCCAGGCTCAGCAATCAAGGACATGTATTCTTTAGGGCGGATTCATTCTCTCCAGGTTACACTTTGTTTAATCTCTGAGGAATGGCCCAGGGTGGGGAATGGTCCAGGATCGGAAATCAAGACAGTTATTCTTCCTTGCTTGAGAAGAATAGTCCAGATAGCTCATCATTGATGTCTTACCTTTTGAGGGAAGATGCTCTTCCAAGATCTC
Source organism: Picea engelmannii (assembly GCA_009831015.1). Taxonomy (NCBI): domain Eukaryota; kingdom Viridiplantae; phylum Streptophyta; class Pinopsida; order Pinales; family Pinaceae; genus Picea; species Picea engelmannii. The sequence goes on along the minus strand of ML798317.1, from coordinate 114,504 downwards.
ACAAATGTGAGTGGAAGAATGGCCCATATGATTCAATTTACATCATAACATTGTTTATGTGCAGGTTGATATCAGATGATTGTTATGAAGATTGTATGATAGTAGATATATACTACTCTGGTGAATGTGTTCCACTGTTTGATCAAGTACTTGTGTGTTACTTGGTGTGGTAGTGTACCACTAGATTGTAGTTATGGATAGACACAGTTGTGTTCTATTTTATTCCAATTGCCTTGAAGACTATCAGTAGTATTGGAAATGATTATCAGCTAGATGGATGATCAAAGAATAGAGATTTTCCAGACAGAAAATGGTTCAAAGCATTTACTCTTCTAGGACATATGTCCAGATTAGAAGAATGGCTCTTGTATCACTCTATGGTGTGAGTGACTTATCCAGCATCATGTCTAATTACTCGGATGGAGTATGGTTCTGAGAGATGATACAGCTGATGATACTGATGGTGATGATGGTGCTCATGATCTAGTCATGAGATAGTCTATGTTGATGCTACCAGATGAATGGTATGTTCGTGCTCAAGACCATTACATGTAATACCTCCCTAGCTAGGAGGGAGTGTTGATATTATGGTAGATGTGGGAGGTATTTACCTCCACGTGTAAACCTGACGAGAATAGAATACTCTGGAAAGCAAGAAGAAACCTTAATGAGTTGGCTAATAACCCTAGAAAACATGTCGGCTCAAGAGGATAATTTATATTAGGTTATTAGCCTCCAAGAGAAGAAGTCGGCCAGAAGAATTAATATATATTGAACAAACAGATACCCAGAATGAGAAGTCAGCCCAGGCAGTTAGCTAGAATTAGTATAAATACAGGAGGCTAGTTCTCATTCTGGCAGGCAGTCTCAGAATTGCAAAGCAACAACTTGTGTGCACTGCAGTACCCAATCTTGTGCATAGGTTTGAGGAGAGATTCCATTGCAGCTAGCAGATCACGTTTGGCTTGGAATATCTCTTGGTTAGGGTTTGGACTATCTGATCATCTTTTCTTGATGCGTTATCCTTGGGGAAAGGTGCGCTACCCTTTGTTTGGCTATCTAGCCTAGGGTTTTCTTCCAGAATGATTCTCTGTCAAGGTTAAGGTGCTCAGAGGGTGGCTTCGGCCTATGGTTGGGTGACAATAGTATTGTCAATGGTAAAACGAGCACATCCTTTATATTCTAACATTAAGAATATATATTTCTTTGTGCAAGCACTCGCAGAAAAAAGCTCTGGAGATTGACTTAAGGAGACTCCCTATGGGACAGATTTCTTCAATCGAAGTACTTTCCGGATTTATCTATAGAAGAGTGGTTTAGCCAGCCCCGAAAATCTACCAAGGGATCCATAGTCTGGAAAGCCCTAGTCTCGACCTTTCCACTGATTGGAGACTAGATTGTTTGGAAAATTGGCAATGGTCGAAAGGGTCACCACGAGGAGGACCCCTGGCTAGGAACAAGTAACAATTTGTGTCTTTCAGATCCTCTCATCCAAGCCCTAAGATAACAAAATATATACACTATGAGCAATGTAGAGGCCCAATACCCTCAAGTAAGAGGCAGAGGGGTAGAAATCAATGACCTCCTTGGGTTTAGTTGGAACTGAAGCTAAAGAATGGAGCCAATTATTGGTCTTCACTCGTAGAGGAATATCCAGATACCCTATGTTGGTGTAAAAACCCAAAATCGAGGGATTTCACAACAAAAATGGGATACAAAGTTAAGGTTTTGAAAGGAACAAAAAATGGTGGTGGAGCCTAATCTGGAAGGTTTGTACTCCGTTAAAATGCAAAATAACATTGTGGTTGGCTATGAACAACAAATTGTTAAATTGGGATAACGATTTAAAACAATGTTGGAATGGGCCCAACATATACCCTTTATGCAAGTCCCATGAAGAATCTATCTCACACATTTTTATTGATGTGTTTATGCAGTTCAGGTAATGAAGATAGTTCATGAAAATCTTATTTTGAAGTCAACTTGGAACAAACCCAAACTAGAGGATTGTCTTAAGGATTGGATGGAAAACAAAGCGGTCCAAAATTTCACAAGGCTTCAAAGCATTCTAGTTAATAATTTGTGGTGGGCTCGTAACTCCGACACCTTCAGGGACAAGGATATCCCACTTGAAATAATAGCGGGCATCATGTTAAATCTTGCCAAAGAATTTGAGATGGAGCTAAAGACCAAGCATCCAAGGAACCCATCCATGTTTGTGCTCGATTATGAAATACCTTTGGGTTATTTTGACGAGGCATGCCAAGGACACCCCACTGTCTGTGGAGTGGGAGTGGTCATGTTCCTAAATCACAAACACTACTTGCATATCAAATACACCCCAAGTGCAGAAACAAACAATAGGGATGAGTTCATAGCATAATGGACATTGTTGGAAGCATCAATATTAAAGGACATCAAGAAATTGCAAGTCACTTGCAACTCAAAACTATTAATTGATTGGGTGCGACAGAAGGCTACAATGTCAAATGTCGGGCTTGCTCCTCTGCTCCACGACTTTAAATTGGCATATCAATCTTTTGAATGGTTATGCTTCAATCATATCTTGCGGAAGTTAAATGGGAAAGTTTTACAAACTTTCTAAGGAAGCTCCATCTCTACCTCCATTGGCTTTTGGTATTTATGAATTCATGGATGGAGAATATATCGAGGCCATGGAATTTTGCTTTTAGACAAAATCTGTGATGCATAGATAGATAGAAGATAAAATATGTACTAGTAAGGTCAAAGTGAGTAAGAGACAGAACCTTCTTGTATGTAAAAGAAGGATAGAAAGAAGCTTTTTTCTTAGTAGTTAGCAGTTTTTTGAGAATTTTTGGATGTATAAGAGGTCACCAAAAAGAACTAAAACATGTATATTCACCCCCCATGAACATTATAGATTTTTTTTGTCTGGTAAAAAATTTTTGACAATGCATGGAAATCCCAATTACCTTCCTTTACCCGTATTGCCTATAAATTTGAACAAATATACATGATATAATTATGAAGCAACAAATGAGTTAAATTAAAAAGTTTTGTCAATGCATGGAAATCCCAATTACCTTCCTTTACCTGTATTGCCTCTAAATTTGAACAAACATACATGATATAATTATGAAGTAGCAAATGAGTTAAATTAAAATGGCATGGAACAATAAAATTATGTCGCAAAAAACAAGTATATTATCCCATACATACCTCCACCTTTCCCCACCATACCTGTGGAATCTGCATCAACCGTGAACCCAAAATATGGGTTTCCATGCCTTAATTTCCCCACCAATTGAACCAAAAAAAAAAAACTAATCACAAAGATAAGAAAAAATAGATGAAAAAACAAAAAATCGAAAAAAAAAATACTAAATCACAAAATTAGCATGGCCATGCTCACAAATACAAAAAAATAACACCCATAGCAATAGAAAAACAATGATGAAAACAATAGCAAAAGACAACATAAATAACAAAAAGAAAAAAAACAAAGAGAAATAACAAACACAAACTCTGCTCTATAACCCCATAAAGCGTCCATGGCCAACCAAGATCACCCTGCCATTGAACCCAACAGAAACCTAAGCATAAATATTAAATAGAAACAAAAAAATCTCATGGGAAATCTTAAAAAGGCAACAAAAATCTCATGAAAAATATTAAACAAATACTAAAATATATTATGAGAAATCTTAAGCAAAAGCCAAAAATCTTATCCAAAACTAAATACATCTTATGTAAAGACCAAAAATCACAAATCCTAAATAGAAAATGCAGAAGAAGAAACATTCTATTTGAAAAGAATGATTTCATCATAGAGCATACATGGGTTTTGCACCAAAAGAAAACTCATCAATTGCCTTTACGTTTACTCACTAGCCCACATCTCTCTCACACAAAGACATTCACGGGTTTCATCAACAATCCTCCACCTTCCTTTACCTGCACCACTTTGCCTTTAAATTTAAACAAACACACGATATATGATGTAATAACAAATGAGTTAAGTTCAACCAACATGAAACCATGCATACCTCATATTCTTTAGCCTTCTCTTTACCCATTGTCCCTGCGAAATATACATCATTCCTAAATCCACAATATGGATCATTATTGAAAAATGTAGAAATCAACCTCTACCTTTGTACCTGCACTTTGTTACATTACCCCATGTCACTCTCAACAACGATATTTCAACAATGTCATCAATGTGTTCCACCTTCCTTTACCCCATGTTCCTCCTCATTATTTTACCTACATTGCATTGCATTAATAATATAAGATGTCTCTAATTTAAATGAACACACATGGAACCCTACCCTCGTTTACTTTACCACCCCCCTGAACCCAACAACAATAAAAACCAGAAAATCTAAAATAGAGATTGAAAAATCTTATGAAAAATATTAAACAAATACTGAAAGATGTTATAAGAAATATTAAATAGAGAACAATAATTATATGTATAAGTACACCATATGCAGATCCCCAAAAATCACAAATCATGTGTAGTTAAGAAGGGAGGAGAACCATTGTATTTAAATGAGGAAGATTTCATAGATGAACATACATGGACCTTGCACAGGAGCATAACTCATCCTCTCCTCTATGTCTTCTTTAGAGCTCCACATCTCTCTCACACAAAGCTATCCAATGGTTTCATTAACAATCCTCCATCTTCCTATACTTGCATTCCCTCTACAGTTAAACAAAAACACATGATATAATTATGACCTAACAAATGAGTTAAATTAAAAATGCATGGAACCATAAAATTATGTCACAACAAACAAGTAAATTATAAATTAAAAATGCATGGAACCATAAAATTATGTCGCAACAAACAAGTAAATTCTCCATACATACCTCCCTCATCTTGCCCACCACACATATGGAATATGCATCATCCTTAAACCCACAATATGGACCACTAGGGATTTTCTTGTTTTCCACACCCATGGTACCCAAAAAAAAACTATGAACAACAATAAGAGAAAAAGAAAAGGAAAGCAAGAAAACAAAATACCAAACCACAAATTAGCATGGCCATGCTCACAAAATGCAAAAAAATAACAAACGTAGCCATAAAAAAAGATAAAAAAAAAACAAGAACATTATAAATAGATACAAACAATAACAAAAATAAACCAAAATAAACAAAAATAAAACAGAGAAACAATAAAATGACACTCTGCGATCCCAAAAACCATCCATGGCCAACCAAGGACATCCTGCACACCAAAAATTTGAGAAGTTTTAAATAGAGAACAAAAAATATTATGGAAGATATTAAATACAAACCAAATATTTTATGAGAAATATGAAACAAAAAACAAAATATCTTATGACAAAACTTAAACAAAGACTAAAAATCTTATGGCTAATCTTATACACAAGTAAGTGCATCTAATGCAAACACCAAAGACCAAGACCAGAAATCCTACATAGATAAGGAGGGAGAAGAATCATTGTATTTGAAATGAGAAGGATTTCATAGAAAAACACATGGATTTTGCACCAAGAGAAAACTCAACTCTGCCTCTACAGTCTATTGCAATACTCAATATCTACCTCCACCTCTATCACTACACTCTATTGCAATACTCAAGCTCTGCATCCACCTCTATCACTACACTCTGCTACAATGCCCCCACATCTCTCACACACAAGGATATTTCAACATTGTCACTTGTGCTCCTCCATCTTATTTTATCAGCATTGCAATGCATTAAATAAATAATCAAATGACAAATAATATAATATGCCTCTAATTTTAAAAAATACACATGGAACCATACATATTTCCTCGTTCACCTATGTGTTCACTCATTGCATTGTGAAATGAGCATCATCACTAAATAAACAATCTGAGCTATTAGGACCCACTCTTAATTTTCCCACCCACTAAACCCAATAAAAAACAAATTAGAAAATACTAAATAAAGACAATAAAATCTTATGAGAAATCTTAAAGACACCAAAAATCTCATTAGAAATATTAAACAAACATTAAAAAATATTGTGAGAAATCATAAACTTATGAGTAATCTTATGCAAAGACCAAAAATCACAATCCCTAAATAAATAATGAGGGAAGGAGAGTACCATCATATGAAATGAGGATAAATTTATAACACAATCAAAAGACAACTCACCCTCCACCTCTACCTCGACATCTCCTACATTGCCCTCATCTCTCTCACACAAAGATATTTTAATAGTTTTGTTTGTGCTCCTCCACTTTCCTTTACCTGGATTGCAATGCACTCAATATATAAATAAATCGAAAATGGCATAAGATGCATCAAATTTAGGCAAACACACATGGAACCATGCATACCTCATCATCCTCCATAGCCAAGTGCAACTGTGGAATATCCATAGCCGAGTGCAACTGTGGAATATGCATCAACCCACCAGTCCTAGGACCTGACCTCATTTCCCCACCCATTAAACCTAACAAAAACCAAATCAAACAATATTGAATAGAGACCATAAAATGTTATGAGAAATATTAAACTAAAGCTAAAAGATATTATGAAAAATCTTCAACACAAACCAAAAATCTTATAGGTAATCTTATGCATAAGTGCATCTTATTTAGAGATAAAAATAATAAATCCTAAATAGAGAAAGAGGGAGGAGAACCATTGTTTTTATAACAAGGAAGATTTTCATAAAACTATATATACATGGATCTTACATTGGAAGGTAACTCACCATCTTATGCATAAGTGCATCTTATTTAGAGATAAAAAATAATAAATCCTAAATAGGGAAAGAGGGAGGAGAACCATTGTATTTATAACAAGGAAGATTTTCATAAAACTATATATACATGGATCTTACATTGGAAGGTAAGGTAACTCACCATCTGCCTCATTTCTACTATAGTGACCCATGTCAATAGCCAATAATTTCATCAATGTTCCTCTAACTTCCTTTACCTGCATTACCTCTAAATTTAAACAAACACGTGTGATATAATTATATAGCAAGAAACGAGTAAAATCCTCCATACCTGTGGAATCTAAATCAGGCTTAGACTTCAAATATGGGTTGTTAGGACTTGTATTAATTTCCCCACCCATTGAATTCAATAACACCAAAAAAAACTATGAACAAAGATTAAAAAAGAGAAGAGAAAGAAAGTGGGAAAAACAAAATACAAAACAACAAATTCGCATGGCCATGCTCAGAAATTAAAAAAAAAAAAAAGAGCCATTGTAATAGGAAAAAAATATCAACAGATAGTAGCAAAAATAATCTAAATCAACGCAACGCAAATAACAACAGAGAAACAAAAGACAAACTCTACTTTTCAACCCTAGAAAACATCCATGGCCAAAAACTAAAGACCAAAATTTTTTTGGAGAAATATTAAATACATCTTATGCAACACAAAAACCCTAAATATGTAAGAAGGAAGAGAACCATTGTTTTGAAAAGAGAAGTATTTCATAGCAAATCATACACATATTTTGAAGCAAAAGAGAACTCACATGTGCCTCTACCTCTAACTCTGCTCTCTATTATAGTCTCTCACACAAATATTTCACTAGTTTCAACAATGATCCTCCTCCACGTTCTTTTACCTACATCGAATTGCATTCAATAATTAAATAAATGACAAATATTGTATAATGCCTCTAATTTAAACAAACACAATGAAACCATACATATCACCTTAGCCTTCACCTTCACCTACTACACCTGTGGAATATGCATTAGCCCTATATCCACAATAAGAGTTTTTAAGAACTTCCATAATTTCCCCACCTATTAAACCCAACAAAAACCAAACCATAAAATATTAAATAAAGACTATAAAATTGTATGATAAATCTCAAATAGAAACCAAATACCTTATTTAGAATTAAATACATCATATGCAAAGACCAAAAATAGAAAACCCTAAATACCTAAGAAGGGAGGAGAACCATTATATTTGAAACATGGAGGATTTCATAGTAGGAAGTATGTAATGGAAAACCCTAAATACCTCATAAGGGAGGACAACCATTGTATTTGAAATAAATAAGGAGAATTTCATAGTAGAGCATACATGGGCTTTTCACCAAAAGAGAACTCACCATTTGTCTCTGCAACTACTACACTGGCCCACATCTCTCTCAAAAAGACATTTCAATTGTTTCATCAACCATCCTCCGCCTTTCTTTACCTGCATTGCATTACCTTTAAATTTAACCAACCACATGATATAATGATGTAGCAACAAATGAGTTAAATTCAATTGGAATGGTACCATGCATACCTCATACTCCTTAGTCTTCACCTTCAACTTCACCCATTGCACCTGTGGAATCCGCATCAATCATAAACCCACAATATGGACTACTATGGATAGAGGTAGAACTCACCCTCTACCTCTACCTTTTCACTTGCACTCTTCGGCACTGTTCCACATCTATCTCACATATATTTCCATAAATAAAATAAATAAATGACAAATAATATAGTATGCCCTTAATTTAAACAAATACATATGGAACCACACATACCTCCCCTTCCATTGACCTTCACCTTCACCTACTACATTGTGGAATCTACATCATCCCTACCCCCACAATATGAGTTGTTAAAACCTGCCTTAATGACCCCACCCATTGAACCCAACAAAAACCAAACTAGAAAATCTTACGAGAAATCTTTAAAAACACCAAAAAGATCATGAGACATATTAAACAAATATTAAAATATATTATGAGAAATCGTAAACAAAGACAAAAAAGAATTACGAGTCTTATGAGTTATCTTATGCATATTCTTATGCAAAAGTAAGTACATCTTATGTAAAAGTAAGTACATCTTATGTAAGAACCAAAAATTGTAAACCTTAAATAAGTAAGGAGAGAGGAGAACCAGAGGAGAACCATTATTTGAAACAAGGAGAAATTCATAGCAAAACAAAAGGAGATCTCACACAAAGATATGTTAGTAGAGTTTCATCAATGTTCCTCCCCCTCTCTTTCTTGAATTACATTAAATAAATAAACAAATCACAAATAATAAAATATGCATATAATTGAAATAGACACACATGGAACCATACATTCCTTCTCCTTAGTCTTCGTATTCACTAAATGCACATGTTGAATATGCACTAGCCCTTTCTTGAATTACATTCAATAAATAAATAAATCACAAATAATAAAATATACATATAATTGAAATAGACACACATGGAACCATACATACCTTCTCCTTAATCTTCACTTTCACTAAATGCACCTGTTGAATCTTGAATTACATTCAATAAATAAATAAATCACAAATAATAAAATACCCATATAATTGAAATAGACACACATGGAACCATACACACCTTCTCCTTAGTCTTCGCATTCACTAAATGTACTTGTTGAATCTGCACTAGCCCTAGGAATTGTCTTTATTTCCCCACTGCCTAAGCCCAACAAAAACCAAACTAGAAAATATTAAATAGAGACAAAAAACTTTTATGAGGAAGATCAAACAAAGATTTACAAATATCAAAGGAAATCTCAAACAAAGACCAAAAATCTTATGAGTAATTTCATGCAGAAGTACATCGTATGCAAAGGCCAAAATTTGTAACCCATAAATAGGTAAGTTGGGATGAAAACCATTGTATTTAAAATAAGGTGGATTTCATAGGAAAACATACATGGGTCTAGCACCAAAAGATGACTCACTCTCTACCTTTTTCTCTACTATAATGCCCCATGTGTCTCTCTCACACAAATATTCTATAAGTTCATTAGCAATATTCCACCTTCAAACCTACATCGCAACTTAATTTAGACAAGCACAAATGATATAAGTATGAAACAACAAATCAATTAAACAACATGGAACCATATAATTATGTAGTAGAAAGAGAAAATTCACCCATACATACATCCTTCGCCTTTGCCCACCACACCTGTAGAATCGGCAACAACCTTAAACCCCCCATATGGGTTGTTATGGTTTGCCTTAATTTTCCCACCAACTGAACTCCCCCACTCAAAAAAAAAAAACCATAAACAAAAGGAAGAAAAATAAATGAGACGACACATAAGGGAAACAAAATACCGAATATAAATTAGCATGGTCATGCTCACAAATACAAAAAAATTAAAGTCATAACAGTAAAAAAACAACAATAGCAAAAGATGCAACAATAAGAGCAAAAACTTACAAAAATAACAAAAGGAAAATAAACGGAGAGAAACAATAAACACAAACTGTACTTTGCAATCCCAATAAGCATCCACAACCAACCAAGGACACCCTACACACCAAGAAATAAAGAAGTATTAAATAGATACCAAAAAATACAATCCTAAATATCAAATACACAAAATATTGTGAGTAATATGAAACAAGACCAAAATATCTTATGATAAATATTAAATAAAGATATAAAAATCTTATAAGTAATATTATGCACTGGAATGTATATTTTGTGCAAATAACAAAAATCCTAAACCCTAAATAGGTAAGTAGGGAGGAAAATTACTCTATTTGAAACAAGCAGAATTTTGTAAGAATTGTCAAATGCAGACCAAAAATTTATGCACAAGTATATCTTATGCAAAGACCAAACATCGTAAACCTTAAATAAGGAAGGAGGGAGGAGAACAATTGTATTTTGTATGTGGAGGATTACATGGATTTTGAATCAAAAAATGACTCACCCTTTACCCCTCTCACATCTCTCACATAAAGATTCTCCACCTTCCTTCACCTACATTGTCTTTAAATTTTAAAAACACACATTATATCGTTATGTAGCAAAATATGGGAGATGAAGGCACTAGGGTTTTGCATGCTTGATATCTACAACAAGGGATCTTAGGGATCAAAGGGCAGTGGATGTGGAAGGAGAACTTTTCAACTTCTTCAATGTGGAGGAAGAACTTTTCAACTTCTTCAAAATGCATTAGAAGGTATTGCAATATTTTCCATGGGCTTGGATATACTTCCACCTTTAGGTTTGGCGAACATCGTGAGCCTAATGGACACCTTGGGAAACCCTAGGAAGCCTTGCCAAAATTATACACTTGTTTGCACAGGCAAAAGGACACACAAAAGATATGACATTAATGTTGAGGACATATCTCCCATGCTTTCATTCATGTCGTAAGTTATTGCATTGAAGGATAAATATTTAGACAAGACTAGTGATATTCCTCTTAAGGACATAGTAACCCAAGCATCTACATCTATAGTTGAGAAAGTTAATGCACACGATGAGGAGGGTTTAGGGTTATCCAAGGAGTTTCTTTTCCTTAGATATGCAAATTGCTTCAGCAAAATCTTGGACAATAGCTCAAGTGAGGCTTTCGTATGGCAATGCAAGATATTAGGAATAAGTGACATGAAAGCTATGTGAACTCTAGCAAGCATAGTAGAAGAGATGTGTAAGGAAAAAATATCAACAAATAAGATTGATTTTGGGAGAGGATATTCAAATGCATGAAATAGTTGGGATGGAAACACAGGCATTAACAATGTTATTCTTTGGACACCATGCATCAAAGAAATCTTTGCAAGAGTGGTGATAGAGGTATGGCATCATCCCTTGCTAAGTTATGTGTTGATTTTTCATCTCGTGGTGTGTCTATGGCTTGCATTCGTTTTTAGGTCAAATTCAAATGCTTAGAAGGTTCTACGATTACACTAGCTTTAGGAGCACATGCCATTGTCTTCGAAGAGATGGAGCAAGTACTTTGATCTGTGAAGGGAGAATATGCCATTACAATTGGTGCGAGTCAAACTCCTCAAACTACCACTGGATTTTTGGTCAATGGATGTCTTTAAGGCAATTGATAATAGCATTGGTCAATTCTTGGATGTGGATAATATTTACCACAAAACCAATACAAGCACCATTTCCCACATCTTGGTCACACTGAGAGAAAGGTGGCACCAACACCATTTGACTAAGGAAGTGTTGTTCGGGCTAGGAAGAAGCAACATGCAAGCAATGGCAACTCAAGCAAGCATATTAGAAGGTGTGTCGAGCAAAAATATCAACAAACAAGAATGGTTTTTGGAGAGGATATTTAGATGCATGAAGTAGTCAGGATGGCAACGCAACCATTGATAAGGAAATTCTTTGGACGCCAAGTGTCAAGGAAATATTTGCAAGAGTGGATGATAAAGGTATGGCAACTCTTGCTAGGTTATTTGCCAATTTTTCATGTCTTGTGTGGATGGCTTACATTCATTTTTAGGTCAAAATCATAAGATTTGAAGGTTTTGGAATTGCACTAGCTTTGAGGGCACACACCATTCTCTTTAAAGAGATGGAGCATGTACTTAGGGGAGAAGATGACATTACAATCGGTGTGGGTGAAACTCCCTAGATTGCCACTAGATTTTTAGTCAATGGATGTATGCCTTAGTTAATTGATAATAGCATTAGTCAATTCTTGGAAGTGGATAACAACTACCAAAAAACCAATGCATGCACCATTGCCCACATCTTGGTCACAATGGATCCAAGGGACGATCTAGCGAGAGAAATAGTTATGGAAAACCAGGACATGCAACAGTGATAGGTATTATACTATGTAGGCATCCAATTTAGATACACTAGATGTCATACCTATCATTATCTAACCAACTAATGTGCACTAAAATTTTCAAAGAAAGTGTGGGTTCAAAAAACCTTGGAATCCCTAAACACAGAGAAGGGGAAGGCACATAAATGGGCCTAGGGGTGTGTTGCCACTTCAAGGGTACCAGTCCTAGAACCACCCATTAAGATGCAGATTCTCTCTTTATTCTGCCTCAGTTACATGATGACTCTGCTTCCATCACTCAACTACCTCAGCTATGGTATATTGATTATATCCATCCTCACACATCAATTGACAGATGCACTCATTACACATGGTTACACTCTCAATGTATGGGTTTATGTTGAAATATTGTAACTGCAAAGAGTATTCTATTTATTATTGATTTATTATTCATTATATCAATCCCCTTTTGTGGATTGATCATGTCGGGCATTGTAATTGACCAAATCCCATTTTGTGGATCGGTCAAACCCTAAACATATTATGCAAATTGAGAAGTCGACCGCCAGGAAATTTAAAGTGGATTAACCACTCAGTCGACCCTGCCCAGCGAAGAGACATCCTTTCAGCACCTGTCAGTTGTTGATATTATGGTAGCTGTGGGAGGTATTTACCTCCACGTGTAAACCTGACAAGAATAGAATATTTCGGGAAGCAAGAAGAAACCCTAATTATTTGGCTAATAACCCTATAAGACAAGTCGGCTCAAGAGGATAATTTGTATTAGGTTATTAGCCTCCAAGAGAAGAAGTCGGCTAAAGGAAATGTTATATACTAAGTAAATTAGCACCCATAATGAGAAGTCAGCCCAGACAATCTGCCAGAAATAGTATAAATACAGGAGGCCAGTCTTCATTCTGGCCAATATTCTGCCAGAAATAGTATAAATACAGGAGGCCAGTCTTCATTCTGGCCAATATTCTCAGAACTGCAGAAGCACACTTGTGCGCACTGCAGTTGGCCAGTTTGTGCGCAAGTTTGGAGAAGAGTTGCTGTTGCAGCTGCTGCAAGTAGCAGATTTCAGTTTGACTTGGACTCTCTCTTGGTTATGGTTTGGACTCTCTGATCAGCTCTTGTTACTCTTGTTTGGTTCGCTATCGTTGGAAAAAGGTGTGCCACCTTTGTTTGGTTATCTAGCCTAGGGTTTTCTTCCGGAATGATTCTCCGTCAAGGTTAAGGTGCTCATGGGTGGCTTCAACCTATGGTTGGGTGACAATATTGCTATATTGACTATGGTTAAACGAGCACATCCATTACTTTCTAACAGGTTATGGGCCCACACTATCTTCGAACAGTCTAATCGATGGAAGATAGATTGGGAGGATTTGCTCAGTTGCAGTTGCAGTTGCAGCTAGTTTTTGCTACAACAACGAAACCCCAACCCTCTCATTGAGGCACCTTAAGTGAAGGGATTGACCTAATTTATGGATACACTAGTGCGCCCTAGCTTAGCACATCTCCTGGTACTCTCAGCAAACTAAAACATCAAGTTTGAGTTTTTGGTCAAATCTAGGGTTGACCAAGAAAAGAAGCCATGACTTACTCTATGAAGTCAGAAAACAAGTTAGAAGAGGCTTCTAACTTCAGAGCATGGAAGACAAGGGTTGATCTCATCCTTGCCAAGAAAGTGTTGGATATCGTGAAAGGAAAGATAGTGGAACCAGAGTTTGAAGAAAGAAAAGAGAAGGAACAGCAAAACGTTGTAGTTATGGAGAAGTTCAAAGACAATGACATCCATGCCATGAGTATCATAGTGGATTCTATAAAAGACCACTTGATACCCTACATCTCCCATATTGATTCGTCTAAGACGATGTACGATGCCCTAACAAACCTCTTCTCAATCAGAAACATTGAACAGGTAATGAGTCTAAAGAATGAAATCTGTGACATGAAGATGAATGATGATGACAACATAACATCATACTTCGTGAGGATCTCTCAGTTAAGAGATCAACTACAAGCTATTGAAGAGATCATTTCAGAGAAGGAACTGGTAAATATAGTACTCAATGGTCTTCCCAAGACATGGGATGCATTGGTCGCAAGCATGAACACACGGAAGGAGTATCTTACATTTGAAGAACTCTAGACTTGTTGTGCACAAGAAGAATCAAGGATCAGTGCAAAAGAGAAACCCCAAGAGAAATATGATGATCAAGCCTTCAGAGCAAAGTTCAAGAATTTCAGGAATAAAAAGAAGTTTGGCTCCAGGAAGAAACCAAATCAAGAGAAAGATATGTCAAAAATACAATGCTTAAATTGTCAAAAGTATGGTCACTACAAAAATCATTCTTCCGAGTTAAAGAAAAAGAAGGAAACACACAAAGCATCAGTTGCCGAAGAAAGGGAACCCTCAAAGAAAGCCAAGCAGGACAAAACATACTTCTTCTTCTAAAACAAGGTAACAATACTCTTCATAGTTCTTGTACATACCATGTTTTATGTACATATCTTGCATATCTATTTCCTAGAAGATAATATGTTCAAAGAGAAAATATACCTATGGAAGAACAACAAGATCAGGATTGTTATCACAATGACTATAAGTCAGGCAATACACATGAAAGGATGAAGTACATCAACAAACCCTGGTAACAATTCATGTGGAAGTTATTACATAATTAACAGCTGCAAGACAAGCCGAAATCGTAATCAATCTTGAAGAAACCTAGAAGAAGTGAAGACAAAAAGAAGTCAACAATCAAGAGGAAATTGAACAAGACGTATGACACTTTGCAGAAGGAAATAAGGATGCAGACAAAAGCATGGACCCTCTTAGATGGAGGGAGTCAATTATATATTTCCAAAAGAAGAGCATGCATTCATGCATGAAGCAAGGATTAGGATGGAGCTAATCCTAAATGATATGATCCATTGAAGATAATGAAGTATCTATCCATGGCAACAACCATTAAAAGTAGCATGTGTTCAGTGTGACCTTAGAAGAAGTCTTCTTCGAAAAGAAGCCTTAAAGTATCCATGGTTGTCCATCCACATCCTATGATGAAAGGAAGAAGTAGGAATCTTCAAGGCATTTTATCTATAGAAAACTCCATGGACCAAAGAGCTAAAGAGAAACATGAAGATTCCAAGAGAGAAAGAAAAGCCGAAACAACCAGTCATTGTATCAAGAATCAAAAGACTACCAGCCTAACCTGAACTCACTAAAAGCAATCAAGCAGAGGAAATAAAAGTTGTGATGAAGAATAGTGTATGGAAGACTTATGAATGTAGGCATTGCGAGATCCAAAACTAGAGGTTCTCCCAAATGGAGGGAGAAGACTATGATGATTGTTTGTTCTAGTAAACCAGACATACCTCTACATGAGCCATTCTATCGTTCGCAATATCCATGGGTTGGAGTTTACATCAGATGAATGCAAATATTGTTCTCAAGAATAATTGAACAAAGAGCATATGTAGAGCAACCTCAAGGCTTTGAGGTATACCAGAAAGAAACCCTTGTATATAGATGGAAGAAGATTTTGTATGGATTCAAACAACTTGGTGCAAAGCCTCTCATGCACAACAGAAGCGTGGTGAAAACCTTCTCTAATAAAAAAAAATTAGAATGGTTACTCAGAAGTCCAGGATGATGGATTGCAAATCCAAGACAAAATATCACGATGGCAGAAGAAGTGCCACATGGATATGTTCCAGTTTGAGCCTTACCACGATGTTATGAGATAGTAGGAAACAAAAGAGCTGAATTCAATTATGATATACTGTAATGATCAGAGTTATATGAAGCCTACAGAGAAAACTAGTGTTCCAGAAAGACTGAAGTACATTGAGATCAAGAATTACATTCTCCGTGATGAAGTCTAGAAAAGAGAAGTGGTTCTCCAATATATATCTCCACAGATGAGAAGATAAGCATATATTTTGGTAAAGCCTCTGTCCAAGATGAAAGAGTTTGCGTATTCAAGC
>ML798317.1:63472-97992 GCA_009831015.1 Picea engelmannii | reverse complement strand
GTGTTATTGATTTATGGACAGTCATTTTTCAAGTTCGAAAAATGGTCCAGGATGAGCAGTTCCTTTCCAGTTCGAAAAGTGGTTTGAGATTTCTGACGGACATGCATTTTCCAGTTCGGAAAATGGTCCAGATCGAACGGTCATTTTCGTAATGAAAATGGTTCGATGGATTGTTGATGTACCATAGACAGTGATTCCCCTTATGACCAGCGTGGGGGATGGTCTAGGACAATCTCTCTTCTTGACAGTCACTCTCAGTAGTGGTCAAGAAGACTGGTCCGCCTCACCGGGAAATCATTCTTTTGAAGCTCACAATTGTGAGCAGTTTCGAAGAATGGTTTGTTTTGGAGGTTGGTGCAGGACAGTTATTTCTTTAGGAAATGGTCCGAACAGTCATTCCCTAGGGAAAATTCATTCTCTCCAGGTTGCACTTTGTTTAGTGCTGGAGGAATGGCCCAGATAGGTGAATGGTCCATGTTCAGCAATCAGGGATAGGCATTCCCTAGAGAAAACTCATTCTCTCCAAGTTGCACTTTGTTTAGTGCCGAAGGAATGGCCCGGATAGGTGAATGGTCCAGGCTCAGAAATCAAGACAATTATTCTTCCTTGCTTGAGAAGAATAGTCCAGATAGCTCATCGTTGATGTTTTAACGTCTGAGGGCAGATGCTCTTCCAGATCTCACAGATGTGAGCGGAAGAATGGCCCAGATGATTCAGTTTATATCATTACAATGTTTTCTGTGCAGATTGATATCAGATGATATGATTGTTATGGAGAATGTATGTCTCTGGACAGTAGATGTATGCTACTGTGGTGGATGTGGTCCACTGATTGTGACTATATGTCATTGATCAAGTATCTGTGTGCTACTTGGTGTGGTAGTGTACCACTGGATTGTAGTTGTGTACTAGTATGGATAGACACAGTTGTGTTCTATTGAATGGCATTGTTCTGATTGCCTTGAAGACTATTAGTAGTGTTGGAAATGATTATCAGCTAGATGGATGATCAATGGACAGAGATTTCCCCAGACGAAAAATGGTCCAAGACATTTATTCTTCTAGGACATATGTTTGGATTAGAAGAATGGTTCTTGTGTCACTATGTGGAGTGAGTGACTTATCCAGCATCATGTCTGATTACTCAGATGGAGTATGGTTTCAAGAGATGATGTAGTTGATGACACTGATAGTGATGATGGTGCTCATGATATAATCATGAGATAGTCTATACGACTATGTTGATGCTACCGGGTGAATGGTATGTTTGTGCTCAAGACCATTACCTTCAATACCTCCCTAGCTAGGAGGGAGTGTTGATATTATGGTAGTTGCGGGAGGTATTTACCTCCACGTGTAAACCTGACAAGAATAGAATATTTCGGGAAGCAAGAAGAAACCCTAATTAGTTGGCTAATAACCCTAGCAGACAAGTCGGCTCAAGAGGATAATTTGTATTAGGTTATTAACCTCCAAGAGAAGAAGTCGGATAAAGGAAGTGTTATATACTAAGTAAATTAGCACCTAGAATGAGAATTCGGCCTAGGCAGTCTGCCAGAAATAGTATAAATACAGGAGGTCAGTCTTCATTCTGGTCAGTATTCTCAGAACTACAGAAGCACACTTGTGCGCACTGCAGTTGGCCAATTTGTGCGCAAGTTTGGAGAAGAGCTAAAGGAGCCTACTTGCTTTGAAGAATCCATTCAGAAGAAAGAATGGGCAGATTCCATGACAGAAGAATATCAATTCATTATAAAGAATGTTGTATGGGAAATAGTTCCCAGACCGAAGAGCAAGGATGTGGTATCTTCCAAATGGCTTTTGCAAAAATAAAGCATGTTGTTGATGGAAGGATTGAGAAATATAAAGCAAGGTTTGTTGCTCGTGGATTTTCTCAAAAGGAAGGCATTCACTATGAAGAGACGTTTGCTCATATATCCAGATACACTTCAATCAGAACCATCATAGCTCTTGCAACTAAGATGAAGTGGAAGTTACACTAAATGGACGTGAAAACAACTTTCTTGAATGGTGTCATTGAAGAAGAAGTGTATATAGAACAACCTCAAGGGTTTGAAGTTGAAGACAGGAAGACTCATGTCTGTAAGTTGAAGAAGGCTCTGTACAAATTGAAGCAACCTACTAGAGCTTGGTATGGAAGGAATGACAGTTTCCTAACGAGTTTGGGCTTTACCAAGAGTAAAGTTGATTCTAACCTTTACTTCAAGGTTATGTATGATGAGCTTGTTATATTTTTGCTATATGTGGATGACTTATTCTTAACTAGAGAAGAAAATATCATCATTGACTGTAAGAAGAAGCTCGCTGCAAAATTTGAGATGAAAGACCTTGGCCTAATGCACTATTTCTTAGGTTATGAGGTCTGGTAGAGCCCAGAGAAGATCTTCCTTAACCAAGGGAAGCATGCAGTTGAGATACTAAAGAGATTTGATATGTTGGAGTGCAAATCCATGAATACACCCATGGAAACAAAGTTGAAGCTCCTGGTTGACACTTCGTCAAAATTGATTGATGCTACATTGTACAGACAGATCATTGGATCGTTGATGTATCTGACAAACACCAAGCCAAATATATGTTTTGGTGTGAACACCTTGAGTCAATTTTTGGTAGAGCCCAAACATGTTCACCTGGTTGCTGCAAAACATGTGGTGAGGTACCTTAAGGGTACATTAGATTGTGGTCTCAGTTATAATGGAGATCATGACTTCAGACTGAGTGGTTATACCGATTCAGATTGAGCTAGAAGTGTCTCTGATAGAAAGAGCACTTCAGGATGTTGTTTCAATCTGGGGTCAGCCATGATCTCATGGCAGAGTAGGAAGCAATCAAGCATTTCTCTTAGCATAGCAGAAGCAAAATACATTGGTGCATGTTCTGC
The DNA here is from genome assembly GCA_009831015.1 of Picea engelmannii. Lineage (NCBI taxonomy): Eukaryota > Viridiplantae > Streptophyta > Pinopsida > Pinales > Pinaceae > Picea > Picea engelmannii. The sequence continues at coordinate 95,090 of ML798317.1, read as the reverse complement.
CAGTTGTGAAGCCATATATGGCTTCAGAAGTTGTTGACAGGTCTATTCGATTTGGAGATTGAAGCAACCGTGATTCTATGTGATAACCAGAGTTGTATAAAGATGACAGAGAACCCTGTGTTCCATGACAAGTCAAAACACATAGAGATTTGATATCATTACATATGTGATAAGATGCAGAGAGGAGCCATAAAGCTCCAATATGTTAGCACGGATGAACAGGTTAATGATGTGTTGACCAAGCCTCTATCTCATGTAAAGTTTGAGCACTTTCGAGATAAGCTTGGTGTTGTCTGAAATGACCTCCCTCGAAAGGGGGAGTCGCATTGTGATGTCAGCCTAGTGCTGAAGATTTCTAACTTCGTGTTGATGTTGTTGTGATGCCAGCCTAGTTCTGAAGATTTCCAGCTTCATGTTGATGTTGTTGTGATGCCCGCCTAGTGCTGAAGATTTCCAGCTTCGTGTTGATGTTGTTGTGATGCCAGCCTCGTGCTGAAGATTTCCATCCTTGTGTTGATGTTGATGAAATGCTAGCTTCAAGCTGAAGATTTCCAACCTTCGTGTTGTGATGTTGTTGTTGTTGATTATACTCCAGCCTTCATGTTGTGATGTTGATGTTGTTGATGATGCTCCAGCCTTCGTGTTGTGATGTTGTTGTTGTTGATGATGCTCTAGCCTTTGTGCTATGATATTAATGTTGTTGATGTTGTATAAGCCTTGTGTTGTTATTGATGATGATGTATTAGTGTTATACTAATCCATGTTGATGCAGATGATGATGATGCCATTCCAGCGCCCTGATGTGAATGATGATATTAATGATAAGAAAAAACTTATGATGATTTATAGATATGTCAGTCAGTGTTCCAGATGTTGTTGATGTTGTTTCCCTCTCTCTCTCGACTGATGATGTTGTAGAATACCCTTCTTGTTAAGGGGGAGTGTTGAAATATTGTAACTATAAAGAGTATTCTATTTATTATTCATTAGATCAATCCCCTTTTGTAGATTGATCATGTCGAGCATTGTAATTGACCAAATCCCCTTTTGTGTATTGATCATGTCGAGCATTGTAATTGACCAAATCCCTTTTGTAGATTGGTCAAACCCTAAACATATTATGCAAATTGAGAAGTCGCCCCCCGGGCAATTTAAAGTGGTTTTAACCACTCAGAAGACAAGTCGGCCATGCCCAACGAAGAGACACCTTTTCAGCACCTACCAGTTTGTATAAATAAAGGAAGCCAACACCTCATTTGTTCAATCACTCATTCAATCATCCAGAATGCAGGTTTGGTAGTTGCAGTTGGAGAAGAAGGAAGAGAGAGAGGTGCATTGCTCAGTAGAGGATATTCTCTAGTGTTTGGTTTATTGTCTTGGCATTGTATTGGCTATCTATATTAAGGAAGTTTTTTATGTGTTTTCTTCCCTGTGAGGGTTTCCCAAGATAAATGTTGTGTATCTTGTGATTGTGTTTCTCTCAGTGATTCTATCTATGCTATGGTTATCTAGTAAATTGAAAAGAAACCTAATAATAGCTTAAACCTTAACAGTTTGCTACTTAGACATGGTGCTATAATTTCTAAGCTCGTTGTGAACATAATAACACTAAAGTATGATCTCATTATACTTCATAACACTAATGATTTTACTTTTTTCCTCGTAGTACCATAGGGGACTTAAATATCTTTAAATAAGTGACATCAAAACCTCAATGTAATTGTACTACTAGTAATTTGGTTGAGTTAGTGTACTTCATCTCCCAATCAAACTAAGAATTTTCCATTTTTCCTTCTCATGAGAATATCTAGGACAATGATGGTTGCCTCGTCAACTAGGTTCTGATATCCATCCTGCTCTTTGTTGATGACATGGTCCTCCTAGCATGATCTCCAGAGGGGTTACAGAAATAGTTCGATGCCTTAGCTCTCTTCTGCAACCTTCAACAGTTGACGATCAACCGAGGTAAAACCGAGGTTTTGATCTTCAACAAGTTGAATAAGACATCAAACCTTCATTTATTCATCGAAAGGGAGGAGATCGAGATCAATAGCACCTACACATACTTGGTAGTGCAATTCTTGGGACCCCGCTTCAGTCTGCAACCGACCCTCCAACCTCGAATCAACAAGGGCTACGAATCCTTATCTCTTCTCGAGAGATAGTGATTCCATCACCATTTTCAAGACATCTCATCCTTCACACACCCCCTTATTCAACTCACTATTCTCTATGGCTCGGAGATTTGGGGGCGCCTTCTTTACTTGAGTGTAATTGGGCCTAAACTAAGAGAGTCTAGACCCTTCTCCTCTGGCTCATCATTATATGCAAGCACACAATCCCTCAGCACATCATCCTAGCAAAGTTTGGGGCCCAACCCTTCCAACTTGAGACAGTGTTCAAACTGGTCTCTTTTCTACATTGCATCTGGAGCTTCACTGACTTGGTGAAGGGGCGAGACTAGAACATGTACTTGGCCTATTGTTCTTCAGGGACCATTTCCATCTCTATCCCTTCAAGGCGGGATCGAGGTTTGTTTGTGAAGATTTCAAATATTTTAGAGTCCATGGGCATTCAGATGGATCATCTCCCTCTGTTTAGATATTCATTAGACACACCTGGCCACCTCCTACCTACCAAACAGGAGTTGAATAGGATCATCAAGGATGACATTTTGATCTAGATTATTTTGAGAACAAAATGAAGGCAGAGATATAACAAAGAAATATACGGAGATATTGCAATAAACATAGAGATACAGTAATGCACAATTTTTATTACCAAGAGAATGTACAAAAATTGTAAAATTACAGAGTGAAAGACTCACTAGAATGGTGGCAACTTATCTCTGAGAAGAGATCTCATGGCTACGCTCATTTGCAAGAAGATGATGATGTTTACAATGAGGCTCTAGAGGCCTTTTTAACATGAAGAAAATCCAAAACCCTAACCCCAAAAGATGAAACGCCAAAAGGTTTGTGGGCCCCAATGGAGGTAGGTGGTATGATAACTTCCCAAGGGCATTACTTTTGCATACAATCTTTGTTTGGGGCGTACGATAGTTCGTTTGAACAATCTATTCGAGGAATAGACATTTTTCCATCACACTTTGGCTAAAGCCTATAATGTGGCTGTGGCGGACCCAAAAAACATTGTTTAGGGGCCCAAAACGGCCCCGAAAGTTTATGACCCAAAAAGTTGTAGAAAAGCTACCAAGATGGAAACCCCGATTTTTGTTGAATTTTTAATGCTTAGCTCAAGTACATGTAGTTTCTTTTCAATTTAGCATGAACTTGAACCATAAACAATGCAGCAATACAATATACAATAGCTACAGTAACCAAGATCACAAGAAAAATAACCATGCACAAGACACAAGAAGTTATCCTAGGAAAACCCTTCTCAATCAAGGGAAAAACCCAACAATCCTTTGTTATAGAGTCAAGAGAAGATCACCATTTCCCCACAAACCCTAACGCACACAAGAGGGTGCTCTATGACCAAGAAAGCTAGCACCTAAGAGAAGTCCGCACTTCAGATTTCAGACCTCCACAAAGTGTTATGTGTGAATGAAATATGATCCACAATGGGGATGTATCTCTCTTATTTATACAAGACCTAACTCAATCAATAGATGTGTCTATTGGCACAATAGGGCCGATTTGTACAACTCAATAATATAATTAATCTTTTACACAATATTAATTATCTTTACATGGTGGGGCCGACTTGTACCCTTCATAATACAAAATTAGGGTTTCACAATAATCTTACTCTTAGACAATATAGCAAGGATCTCTCACAGATCCTCTAGTGCTCTGCCACTAGGGACAAATCCACATGTGCTCAACCACAAGGACGTCACTCTCAATAGATTTGACTCAACTAAATCCATAGGAGTACGATCTGGATAGCCATCTCAAGTCGACTCAACTAAGTCCATAGGAGTCTGACAAGAGACCTTCTCAAGTCATCTCAACTCAATCCAGAGGAGCACGACAAGAGACCACACACATCATCTCAACTCAATTCAGAGGAGTATGTCTTACCCATCACATGGGCGTTCTCACAGATAATCCCAACTCAGTCAAGAGGAGTACGATCTGGAGAATGTCTCATGAAGTTGCAATCATCAACAATTTTGAGCCAGTGGAATAGGTGGGTGGCCACTGATTTTCTCCTGGATCAATCCTCCACCCTTAGGAAGCAACGGTCTCCATTGCATGCAGTCCTTGAGGAATCTTCTGTTGAATCTGAACCTTGGTGACTTGTTTGTCTTGCTGAAGAAGTTGTCCTACTTATCTTGTTGACAATTGTTATAAACCTGTTATTCGAGGGGTTGGATCTGTTTAACCAATCTGGCTACATGATCTTCCGGAGTGTGGGAGGACTCTGTTGGTGAAGATGCAGCATGAAGAACATGAAGGGATTTATCATAATCTAGTTTGACTGGACAGTGTGGAGGCACCCCCATAGGTGCAATAGGAATATCTTGGTGCTCTTCTACAATCTTGTTGATCTGCTTCTGTTGGAGAGAAGGGTCTTAGGTCGAGGTTGCAATGGTTGCAGTGTCCTCTTCTGACCAGATTGTGAAGAGGTTAAACTTTGTGGTATGACAGATTACTTTGCAGCACTGTTTTTTCGGTACATTAGTCAAAACTACCTCTGGTATCCTGTAGGGTTGACCCCCCATAGTAACAATGACGCTACGGGGTCGAGACTCGTAAACATATATGGTTGGCCCAACAGAACATCTCAAACTTCCAGTGGAGAAACATCACATAGTAACTCATCCTTTAAGGGCTTGATGTTGTATGACAGACAACACTGTTGGCTGACACGAAGATCTCGTCCCTGGCAGAGCCATCCGATGTTGTATGGTTGCAGGTGTGGTGTTGTCGGCAAATCCAGCTGCTTGACGACCTCTGCTGAGATGAGGATCTTCTGGCTTCCATTATCAATAATAAAATGTAGCGGGGTCCCCTTCACCCACATCTGTGAATGGAAAAGGCACTCCCCCTCCTCAGGATCCTCTCGTTCTTCTGGTTGGATTGTTGTGGTCGCGATAGTAGCAATGGGTTCTGCATCAATTATCTGTCTCCTTTTATTTTTTCTGAATCAGAGTTCGAGTCGGGGCTCGGCTCTGTTTATTTGAGATCGGCCACCGATGACGGTTTCAAGCAACATTCATTGATGTTGTACCAAGGGATTTTTTGGAAGTCGCACCACTTCCTAGTATTCTTTGTCTTCCTGTTACCCTTCTTTTCCTGTGGCTTAGACTGGTTGTCTTGAGGTTTACTGTTTTGTGAGTTAGGGTTGTCTTTACCATAGTTTGGTTGTTGCAGATTTGGAGACCCAAATTCCTGCTGCTTAAATTTTTACTCGATTTTGACAACATATCTATAAGCGGCTCCCAGTGATGAGATGTATAGAAACTCCATTTCAATTTGGATGTACCTGTGTAGAGCCCCACGATATTTCAGAACCAGATGTCGCTCATAGTCTTTGATACCCAACTTGGTGCACAAGGTATGGAAAGTATTTGTGAACTCTGGCACTGTTTGGTCTCACTTTTGATGCAGCGTGGTCCATCTCATGTACTAGTCATCATAGTTTCCAACAGGGCAATATTATTCCTTGACCGCATCCATAAAAAAATCTCAATTCCAAACTCCTCTGTGGAATTTTTCTCTCCCAGTAAGTTTCCCACCAATGTTTGACATGGGGGAGAGCCTTAAGGAGCGTAAAAGTGATCTTTTCTCTGTCGGAAAAATTGTGAACAGAGAAATGACCTTCTAGCAAATTTAACCATTTTATATGAAGCTTTGATTCAGACTCATGGTGTTATGATGCTTTCTGTGTATACATGCTAATTGACCTGCTTATGGTTGTTTTATTCTCTCTATCATGCATTTGTTGTTATGCTATGTATGTATGATTTCATGTTAAGTGTTTGAAGTCTGAGAGAGAGAGAGAAAATGAGTTTCAATTGTTTCTCTTCCTGAGTGAGAGAAGTTCCTGCAAGGAGTGCAGTGAAACGTCCGCAAGGAGTGCATGACAAAGGTTCAGAGTTTATCTCTAAAAGCTCAGGAGAGATACCGTTGTTCTCATTCTAGCAGAAGTGCAAGACAAGCACAGAAGTCATGCAAGGTGTGCGCAGGCTGGTCGAGACCTTAGAAGTTTTCAACTAAGGTTGAGAGATTGAAGGATTGTTGTTGTAGAGAAAGTGCACAGAGTCGTGAGGTCAAATACCCAGAAGTATTTGAAGGATTGCCACAAAGAGTGCGTGCAAGAGTTCTTTTGTGATTTGAAGTTGTCAGAGAAAAGCTCAGAAGGGTTAACGCCTTTGAAGTGTTCAAAGGGGGGAGTCGAAGTCATTTCACAGGATTTGAGTTCCAGTATAAGAATACTGGTTCATTTCGAAGGAGTTGTTAAGAAAGAAATCGAGCGGTTGGAATTCTCCGAGGAGAACTCTCGAAATCACGAGAACCGTAAGATCAAGAGAAGTTACAAGGTGGATAAGGAGGGACGAATCCATCACTCTGGTAACAGGAGTCAACGTGGACCGTTGATCGTGATCTACTGGAGTGTCAGATTATTTCAGGAATTCAGATTTTGTGAGTTTGGAGTGTAATCCAAAACCCTTGGTCACTCTAACTCCCGAATTGCGAAAATAATAGTCTAGGACGAATTTCGAAATTTCGGAAATCGGCATTTCGACATTCCTGTTGACAAGGAGTAGAGTGCTCCACATCAGAAGCTCTGAAATCGCGAAACACAAAATAACTTTGGAGGAGCGTTTCGGCATTTCAGGATCCGGGATCTCGAGGAGACAGTGATTTGGAATCGAGAGTTTCGAACTCCCGGTTCGCAAAATCCCAAGGAAAAGAAAATCATTTCGGCATTTCAGGATTCGGAATACCAGCAGTCCTGAGAACAAGGAGCTTGAGCCCTTGCACTTAGAATTTTGAAGTTGCGAGATACGGGATATTGTGAAGTGGTATTTCGGCATTTCGGGAATTGGCATTTCGACATTCTCGTTGACAAGAATTCGAGCTCTTCACATGAGAACCCACGAAATTGCGAAACGCGAAATAGTGTGAGGTAGCGTTTCGGCAATTCAGTGTTTCGGGGTTCGGGAACCCAAGAGGACAATGTTCTGGGATTGAGAGTCTTGGACTCCCAATACCCGAAAGTCTGAAATCACGTGGACCGTCGGATCGAAGGGAGGCTTGTAGCCGTGGATCCCGTTGGAGATATTGTTTCGGAGTTCGAGGTTTGTAGAGGTTAGAGAGCTGGAAGCCTTACATCAGGACTCGCGAAATCACGAAGTCCGAAACCCTGAAAAGGTGAAAAGTTTCGATAGAAGCCAATCTTTTGCTGAACGTTTCGGGTTTCGGCATTTCGGCAGTTGTGAAGACAAGAGGTCGGGATTTCTTGTTCCGGAACTTCCGAAGTCGCGAAATGCGATACTGCTGTGTAGGAGGACGCGGCCAAGCATTTCGAGAAAATCGGCATTTCAAGTTTCAGAAGGTGGAAAGGTCAAGAACCTCGACAACAAGATTCGCAAAATCGTGAAACCCAAAATCCCGAAAAGGAAAGAAGAGGAAAGTCCCGATAAGGAAAAAGGGCGCGATCACTTTCTTGTGGTCAGGGGAGTTGAGTGGTGATTTGTGTTGGTTCACACGGGCATATTTATAAGGACCTGTGGAAAAACATTGTTGTTGTGTGTGTGTAGGATTCCTAGTGGAGGAACCTAAGAGTGAATCAGACTCAGGAGGGCAAATTTAGAACGATCCTGTGTGGACCTAGATTCTAAGAATTGGGGGTCTGCATCAGTGTGGTATCAAAGCATAGAAAGAGTTCTTTGCTTTCTATAGCATAGAAAAGAGAAAATATTTACAGCCATGCCACCGAGAAGAAGAGACAGACCAATGCCTGATCCAGCAGTGGAAAGGGAAATGCGTGAACTACGTGCCAGGCTTGATGCCATGGAGACAGCACAGAGCCACACAGTTAATGTTGGGGATATCAGCGAGGATGAAAGTGAAGATGAAGTTGGACATGAAGGAGAAGAAGTTGTAGCCGAAGATGCAGTAGATGAACGCCTATTCAGGGTTGTTGCTAGGATAGGTGCCAGAGCAAAAATGGACATTCCAGTATATGAAGGAAACCTGGATGTTGAAGAGCTTCTAAACTGGATTAGAGCTCTGTATAAATATTTTGACTATGAGGATGTCGAGGAAGACAAGAAGGTCAAGCACTTTGTCACAAGACTTAAAGGACATGCAGCATTGTGGTGGGATGAACTGCAAGCTAACAGACGCTGTAAGGGCAAGCAGAAAATCAAGAGTTGGGATAGAATGGTTGCAAAAATGAAGGCAAAATTCATACCCAAAGATTATCAAATTACTCTGTTTCAGAGAATGCAAAATTTGAGACAGAAGCTGATGTCAGTGAAAGAATACACTGAGGAATTCTACAAGATAAACATCAGAGCAGGTCATCAGGAAAGGGATGATGAAAAGGTTGACGAGTACATGAATGGTCTGCGATATGACATTTAGGATGAGATGAGCATGATGAGCCTTCGAAATGTGGAGGATGCTTATCAAATGGCTCTGAAAGCTGAAGAGAAGCTGAGCCGGAAGCAAGGTCAAAGAGGCCGAGGCAGAAGTCAAGCCAGAGGAAAAACAATTACCCAGGACAGAAATCAAAAACCTAAAGAAGAGTGGAAGAAACCTCAAACTCAAACTGAGAGAGGTGGAAGCTCACAGAGAGGACAGTATGCTGATAGAAATACTTTTCCTCGAACCAGAGGAAGAGGAAGAGGCAGAGGTGGAGAAATAAAATGTTTTACCTGTCGAAAAAATGGACACAAATCCTATGAATGTCTAGATAGAAAGAAAGAAGGAGGTGAAACTCACATTGCCGAAGCACAAGGACGGAATGTTGAGGCAGAAGATGTTGAGGGCGGAAGATCACTGATGATGAGGAAATTTCTCTTAACGCCAAAGAAGGAGGCAGAGAACCCAGCCCAAAGGAACAGACTTTTTCGGATTGCTTGCAAGACCAAAGACAGGGTATGCAAAGTCATCATGGACAGTGATAGCACAGACAATCTCGTTTCTACAGAGATGGTAGAAAAGCTGGAGCTGGAGACTATTGAACATCCAAGCCCATACAAAGTTTCATGGCTACAAAAAGGACATCAGGTAAATGTCACTAAACAATGTTTAGTTGAATTTAAAATAGGAGGATATAAGGATGAAATAATATGTGATGTCATTCCCATGGATGTTTGTCATCTATTGCTGGGTAGACCGTGGCAATATGACAGAAATGTGATTCATGATGGGAGAAAGAACACATACACCCTGGAGAAGAATGGGAGAACTCACATGTTGCTGCCGATTAAGGATAAAGAAACGAAACCAGAAGTGAACAACACTATACTTCTCATGAGTGGGAAGGAACTTCTTAAGGAGGTTAAAAAGAAGGAAGACACACAATTTGTTGTGGTCAGGAAGCCTAGAATTGTTTTAACCAGTACAAGAGTAGATGATTTACCAAAGGAAATCCAGAAGTTGCTGGAAGAGTTTGCTGATATAGTAGTGGACGAACTACCTTGTTCGCTGCCACCGATCAGAAGTATAAGTCATCACATCGATCTTATACCTGGAGCTAGTTTACCAAACAAAGCAGCGTACAGATTGACGCCGCAAAAGAATGAAGAAGTCAAAAGACAAGTCCAGGAGTTATTGGACAAAGGATTGGTTAGAGAGAGCTTGAGTCCATGCGATGTTCCAACAGTGCTCAGCCCAAAGAAAGATGGAGGCTGGAGGATGTGTATAGAATCGAGAGCAATCAACAAGATTACCATCAGATATAGATTTCCTTTTCCAAGGATGGATGATTTGATGGTTTGCTTGAGTGGAGCAAATTTTTTTTCAAAGATTGATTTGAAAAGCGGTTATCATCAAATTCGGATGAGAGAAGGTGATGAATGGAAGACAGCCTTCAAGACAAATGAAGGGCTGTATGAATGGCTTGTTATGCCATTTGGCTTAACAAATGTGCCTAGTACTTTCATGAGGTTGATGAGCGAATTCCTGAAGGAGTTCATCGGAAGATTCGTCATCGTATATCTTGACGATATATTAATTTTCAGCAAGACATAAACAGAACACTTGAAGCATTTAGCTACAATGATGAGGAGATTACAACGAGAGAAGTTGTTGATAAATATGAAGAAATCAACATTTATGAGGACATAACTCATTTATTTGGGTTTTGTTATCTCTGCAGATGAGCTGAAAATGGATCCGGATAAGGTAGAGGCGATTAAGAATTGGCCATCACCAAAAAGTGTATTTGAAGTTCGAAGCTTCCATGGATTAGCTAGTTTCTACAGGAAATTCATCCGAAATTTTAGTGGGATTAGTGCACCAATGATGGACACGGTGAAGAAAAGACACAAATCTTTTCATTGGACAGAGGAAGCAAAAAAAAGTTTCAACCTACTGAAGAGGAGGATTACTGAACAGCCAATTCTGTTGTTGCCATATTTCAGTAAGACATTTCAGGTCAAGTGTGACGCTAGTGGATTTGCAATTGGAGCGGTCTTAAGCCAAGATGACAGACCGATCGCATACTTCAGTGAGAAACTGAATGAAGCGAAGGTTAAGTACTCCACATATGACAAAGAATTCTATGCAGTCATACAAGCACTGAAGAAATGGAGACATTATTTGGTTCCTAAAGAGTTTGTTTTGTACATCGATAATCACGCTTTGTAATTCGTGACTCAACAGGAAAAGTTGAACCAAAAGCATGCAAAATGGGTTGAATATATGCAGAATTTTACTTTTGTAATTAAACATATTTTTGGAACTGCTAACAAAGTTGTTGATGCTTTGAGCAGGAAATATTTGCTTATACAAGAGTTCAGAGTCAAAACATTGGGTTTTGATAACCTCAAGGACATGTACAGAGATGACCCAGATTTCAAAGAGGCGTATGAGGCATCTAAGAATCCAATTCTCAGGGGCAGAAGTCAATGGACTGAATTTATGATCCAGGAGGGATTATTATTCAAAGGCAATCAATTATGTATTCCAAAATGCTCCATGAGGGAGACTCTGTTGAAAGAAAAACATAGTGGAGGATTGGTCGGACATTTCGGTCATGACAAAACATTCTCGAAATTAAATGGCTCATATTTTTGGCCAGGGATGAGGACAGATGTCAAAAGATTTGTGGACAGATGTAGAATTTGTCAACACACAAAGGGAAAAAGGCAGAACACGGGGTTATACCAGCCATTACCCATACCTAAGAGGCCGTGGGATGCAATGAGAATAGATTTTATATTGGGGCTGCCAAGAACACAAAGAGGATTTGATTCAATCTTTGTGGTGGTAGACAGATTTTCAAAGATGGCACATTTTATACCATGTCAGAAAACCAACGACGTAACTCATATTGCGAACCTGTTTTTCAAGGAAGTCGTCTGACTTCACAGCTTGCCAAGAAGTATTGTTTCTGATCGAGATACCAAGTTCGTAGGACATTTCTGGAGGACTTTATGGAAGAAGTTGGGGACAAGTTTGTCATTTAGCTTAGCTTATCATCCTCAGACGGATGGGCAAACAGAAGTTGTGAACAGGAGCTTGGGAGATTTACTGAGGAGCCTAGTCATTGAACACCACAGTCAGTGGGATCACATTCTGCCACAGACAGAATTTGCTTATAATGATTCAATCAATAGAAGCACAGGGCAGAGTCCATTCCAAATTGTGTATGGAATGCAGCTAAAGGGATTTTCTGAATTGAAGGTTTCGGAATAGAATGAATTCAGAAGTGCTAGTGTAGAGGATTTTGCAGAGGCAATGAAGGAACTTCACAGCCAAGTGAGGGAACGTTTGCAAAATTCAAGTCAAGAGTATAAACACAGAGCAGATCAACATAGGCGAGAACTTCAGTTTGAAGTTGGAGATCTAATTCTTACACATCTGAGGAAGGTGAGGTTCCCAAGGGGAACATGTAACAAACTGAAAATGAAGGAGATCGAACCATGCAGAGTCATAAAGAAATTTGGGGCAAATGCATACGAGATTGAATTACCCGATGGGATCGGAATTTCACCGATATTCAACCTCTCAGATGTGTACCCTTACAAAGCTGAAGAAGCAAGGGCAGATAATGAACATACAGAATTTCAGTGGACCAAACAAATGCCTGTAGCTGCAAAGCCACAGTTGAAAAGTATAATTGATAAGAGGGTCAGCAAGAAGACCAAGAGGAAAGAGTATTTTGAATACTTGGTCAAATGGAAGGGACATCCAGTTGAAGATGCCAGCTGGGAGGATGAAGCAGAAATTCAGAAGCATGAACAGACCGTACAAGAGCTCATGAACAGGAGTTCATGAAAATTTTCAAGCAAGGGAGTATGATGCAGGAGCATTGCAAGCAGCCAGCCAAGCGAGCATGAAGGCAGAAGACAGCTGGAAAGTGCAACATACATTTTACATGTTTTGGAAATGTTTTTGAAGCATTAATGTAATGGTTAAAGTGAAGCATACTTGCGTATTGTAAACAGATCATGAGCAATTCGCTCTCATTTGTAGGAGGTAGAGGCATTTATGCATAGTTAATGAAAGTAGGTAGATTTAAATTCCAGATTAGACAGTTTTAGGAACAGGAGGGAAAACGACTATAGACACCCTCATCTTTGTATCATTGTATCAATCAGAATTAGATCAATTGAGGCACATTAGAGGAGAGTTGTAGCAGAGAGTTGTAGAGAAGAACCCATGTACAGAAGTTCTGAATTAATATATGAAGCTTTGATTCAGACTCATGGTGTTATGATGCTTTCTGTGTATACATGCTAATTGACCTGCTTATGGTTGTTTTATTCTCTCTGTCATGCATTTGTTGTTATGTTATGTATGTATGATTTCATGTTAAGTGTTTGAAGTCTGAGAGAGAAAAAATGAGTTCCAATTGTTTATCTTCCTGAGTGAGAGAAGTTCCTGCAAGGAGTGTGTGACAAAGGTTCATAGTTTATCTCTGAAATATTAGGAGAGATATTGTTGTTCTCATTCTAGCAGAAGTGCAAGACAAACACAGAAGTTGTGCAAGGTGTGCGCAGGATGGTCGAGACCTTAGAACTTTTCAACTAAGGTTGAGAGATTGAAGGACTGTTGTTGCAGAGAAAGTGCACAGAGTCGTGAGGTCAAATACCTAGAAGTATTTGAAGGATTGCCGCAAAGAGTGCGTGCAAGAGTTCTTTTGTGATTTGAAGTTGTCAGAGAAAAGCTCAGAAGGGTTAACGCCTCTGAAGTGTTCAAAGGGGGGAGTCGAAGTCATTTCGCAGGATTTAAGTTCTAGTATAAGAATATTGGTTCATTTCGAAGGAGCTGTTAAGGAAGAAATCGAGCAGTCGGAATTCTCCAAGGAGAACTCCCGAAATAACGAGAACCGTAAGATCAAGAGAAGTTACAAGGTGGATAAGGAGGGACGAATCCATCACTCTAGTAACAGGAGTCAACATGGACCATTGATCGTGATCTGCTAGAGCATCAGATTATTTCGGGAATTCAGAATTTGTGAGTTCGGAGTGTAATCTAAAACCCTTGGTCACTCTAACTCCCGAATTGCGAAAAGAATAGTCTAGGATGAATTTCGAAATTTCGGGAATCGACATTTTGACATTCCTGTTGACAAGGAGTAGAGTGCTCCACATCAGAAGCTCCGAAATCGCAAAACGCGAAATACCTTTGGAGGAGCGTTTCGGCATTTCAGAATTTCAGGATCCGGGATCTCGAGGAGACAGTGATTTGGAATCAAGAGTTTCGAACTCCCGGTTCACGAAATCCTGGGGAAAAGAAAATCATTTCAGCATTTCAGGATTCGGAATACCAGAAGTCCTGAGGACAAGGAGCTTCAGCCCTTGCACTTAGAATTTTGAAGTTGCGAGATCCGGGATATTGTGAAGTGGTATTTTGCATTTCGGGAATCGGCATTTCGGCATTCCCGTTGACAAGAATTCGGGCTCTTCACATGAGAACCCCCGAAATTGCAAAATGTGAAATAGTGTGAGGTGGCGTTTCGGCAATTCGATGTTTCGGGGTTCGGGAACCCGAGAGGACAGTGTTCTGGGATCGAGAGTCTTGGACTCCCGGTACCCGAAAGTCCGAAATCACATGGGTCTTCGGATTGAAGGGAGGCTTGTAGCCGTGGATCCCGTTGGAGATACTGTTTCGGAGTTCAAGGTTTGTAGAGGTTAGAGAGATGGAAGCCTTACATCAGGACTTGCGAAATCGCGAAGTCCAAAACCCTGAAAAGGTGAAAAGTTCCGATAGAAGCCAGTCTTTTGCTGAACGTTTCGGGTTTCGACATTTCGACAGTTGTGAAGACAAGAGGTCGAGATTTCTTGTTCCGGAACTTCTGAAGACGAGAAACATGATACTGTTGTGGCCAAACATTTCGGGAAAATCGACATTTCGGGTTTCGGAGGGTGGAAAGGTCGAGAACCTCGACAACAAGATTCGCGAAATCGCGAAACCTGAAATCCCAAAAAGGAAAGAAGAGGAAAGTCCCGATAAAGAAAAAGGGCGCGATCACTTTCTTGTGGTCAGGGGAGTTGAGTGGTGCTTTGTGTTGGTTCACATGGACATATTTATAAGGACATGTGGAAAAACATTGTTGTTGTTGTGTGTGTAGGATTCGTAGTGGAGGAACCTAAGAGTCAATCAGACTCAGGAGGGCAGATTTAGAACGATCCTATACAGATCTCGATTCTGAGGATTGGGGGTCTGCGTCAACAGGGACGACTTGTCTTCTTAGTGGTTAAAACCACTTTAAATTGCATGGGGGCTGACTTCTCAATTTGCATAATATATTTATGGTTTGACCAATCCGTAAAAGGGGATTTGGTCAATTACAATGCCTGACATGATCAATCCACAAAAGGAGATTGATATAATGAATAATAAATAGAATACTCTTTGCAGTTACAATATTTCAACACTCCCCCTTAACAATAAGGGTATTCTACAACATCATCAAGAGAGAGAGAGAGGGAAGCAACATCAACAGCATCTGGAACATTGACTAGCATATTTATAAATCATCGGAAGTTTTTCTCATCATCAATATCATCATTCACAACAAGGAGCTAGAATGGCATCATCATCATCTACATCAACATGGATTAGTATAACATTAATACATCATCATCAATAACAGTACAAGGTTGATACAACACCAACAATAGCAATATCATAGCACAAAGGTTGGAGCATCATCAACAACAAAAACATCACAGCACAAAGGCTGGAGCATCATCAACAACAGTAGCATCACAGCACGAAGGCTGGAGCATCATCAACATCAGCACTATGCTAGAAATCTTCAACACAAAGTTGCCATCTCATCAACATCAGCAAAGAAGCAATCTCATCAACATCAGCACGAGGTTGGAAATCTTCAGCACGAGGCTGGAAATCTTAAGCATAAGGCTAGCATCACAACAACATTAGCACGAAGCTGGAAATCATCAACACTAGGCTGGCATCACAACAACATCAACACGAAGCTAGAAATCTTCAGCACAAGGTTGGCATCAACAACAACATCAGCATGAAGCTGGAAATCTTCAACACAAGGTTGGCATCAACAACATTTTGCGGTACTCTGAAAAATCCAAAGGATCTGCCCAAGAATCAAAAAGATTCCCTAGGATATGAAATCCTAACGGAGCTACCACATGGTACTCTGACAGACCCAAAGGATCTACCCAGAAATCATAGTATTCCCTGGGATATAAAATCCTAATGAAGCTACCACTATTGATCAGGATACCATAGTATCATCCGCACCACTCCCCTTTTCGAGGGAGGTCCTTTCGAACTATACCAAGCGTGTCTTGAAAGTACTCAAACTTTACACGAGACATGGACTTGGTCAACACATCTACAACATGTTCATTTGTGCCAACACATTGGAGATTTAAAGCTCCCCTTTGCATCATATCATGAATGAAGTGATACCGGATCTCTATGTGCTTCAACTCATCATGGAACACAACATCTTTATATAAATTTGGTTATCACATAGGATCATGGTGGCTTCCATCTCCAAATCAAATAGAAATGTCAACATCTGAAGCCATATTGCTTCATAACTGGCGGAACATGCAACAATGTATTCCGCTTCTGTTGTGCTAGGAGCAATGTTGGATTGCTTCCTACTTTGCCATTAGATCATGGCTAACCCCAAGCTGAAACAACATACTGAAGTGATCTTTCTATCAGAGACACTTCCAACTCAATCTGAATCAGTATATCTATACAATCTGAAGTCATGATCTCTAGTATAATAGAGACCAAAATCCAACGTACCCCTAAGGTATCTCATCATATGTATTGCAGCAATAATGTGAACACGTCTGGGTTCTACCAGATACTGACTCGAGGCAAAACATATATCTAGCCTGGTATTCATCAGATACATCACTAAACCAATAATTTGTCTGTACAGAGTAGCATCAACCAATTTTGACGAGGTATCTACCAGGAGCTTCAACTTCATTTCCATGGGTGTGTACATGGATTTACATTTCAACATGTCAAACCTCTTCATTTTAACTACATACTTCCCTTGGTTAAAGAAGATCTTCTTTGTGCTCTGCCAAACTTCAATACCTAAGAGATAATGCATTTAGGTCTTCCATCAAACTCTGTAGCGAGCTTCTTCTACAATCTGTGATGAGATTTTCTTCATCTTTTCAAGAATACATCATCTACATATAGTAGTAACATCACTGGCTCATCATTCATAACCTTGAGATAAAGGTTAGAATCAACCTTACTCTTGGTAAAGCTCAATCTCATCAAGAAACTGTCAATTCTTCCATTCCAATCTCTAGGAGCTTCCTTCAACCGACAGACATAAGTCTTTCTATCTTCAATCTTCAAATCAAATTTTCTCATTACATTGTACCAATCCGGTACACTTGCTTAGCTGCAACTCAATCTACACAATCATGTGCTAGCTCTATGTGCTCTCTGCAAAGCACTATCTGTCTTATTGTCGAAGAATATGTCCTCTCCTCTTTTTGCAACTGTTCCTTCTGGAACTGGGAATTTGCACTTGCAGCTGCTGAGGCTAAGAATGATTACTTCATCCTCACTGTGGCTACTGAAATCTACGAGTAACTCCTCTTATTATATCACAGCAACAACTTCATCTGAAACTAAGAGTGGCTCAATAACTGATACTGAAGGTAGCTCTTCTTCTTTCATGGAAGTAACTCTATCTTTTATCGTAATCATGTCTCCATGACCCAATTAATGTAATGCACCAACTGCCACTCAATTTTAAATATGGGGATTTCTCCCCCTACATCTCATACTATAGAAACCCTAATTGATTGGTTAATAACCCTAAAAGACAAGTCGACTCAAGGGAATGACTTGTATTACGTTATTAGCCTCCAAGAGAAGAAGTTAGATAAAGGAAATGATATATACTAAAGAATTAGTATCCAGAATGAGAAGTCGTCCTAAGCAGTCTGCTAGATTTAGTATAAATACAAGAGGCCAGTCTTCATTCTAGCAGGCATTCTCAGAACTGCAGAAGCAACACTCGTGCGCACTGCAGTTGGTCAATTTGTGCGCAAGTTTGGAGGAGAGTTGTCATTGCAGTTGTTGCAGCTAGCAGATTTCGGTTTTGACTTCGACTCTCTCTTGGTTATGGTTTGGACTCTCTGATCAGCTCTTGTTTGGTGTGCTATCCTTAGAGAGAGATGCACTATCTTGTTTGGCTATCTAGCCTAGGGTTTGCTTTCGAAATGATTATTTGTCAAGGTTAAGGTGCTCGAGGGTGGCTTCAGTCGATGGTTAGGTGACAATAGTGATATTGTCTATGGTTAAACAAGCACATCCATCATATTTTAATAGGTTATGGGCCCACACCTCCTTCATTTAGTCTAACCATTGGAAGGGAGCATAGCCATAGGGATACTAAGCTCGTTGAAGAACTATTGCTAGGGTTTCTAGCAGGAGCAGTTACCAAAGCACTGCTGCTAGGGTTACTAGCAGGTGTAGTTGCAGAAACCCTAACCCTCTCGTTGAGGCACCTTAAGTTAAGGGATTGACCTAATTTCCGGATAGACTAGTGCGCCCTAGCCTAGCGCATCTCCTGGTACTCTCAGCAAGCCAAGACGTCAAGTTTGACTTTTAGGTCAAATCTAGGGTTGACCAAGTCAAAGTAGCCATGACTTACTCTATGAAGTCAGAAAACAAGTTAGATGGGGCTTCTAACTTCAGAGTGTGGAAAACAAGGATTGACCTCATCCTTGCCAAGAATAAAGTGTTGGATATTGTGAAAGGAAAGATCGTGGAACTAGATTTTGAAGAAGGAAAAGAGAAGGAACCGCAAAATGTTGCAGTTATGGAGAAGTTCAAATATAGTGACATCAATGCCATGAGTATCATAGTGGACTCTATAAAAGACCACTTGATACCCTACATCTGCCATCTTGACTCATCTAAGAAGATGTATGATGCCCTAAGAAACCTCTTCTCAGTCAGAAACATTGCACAAGTAATGAGTCTGAAGAATGAGCTCTGTGACATGAAGATGAATGATCATGACAGCATAACATCATACTTTGTGAGAATCTCTCAGTTAAGAGATCAACTACAAGATATTGAAGAGATCATTTCAGAGAAGGAATTGGTAAACATAGTATTAAATGGTCTTCCCAAGACATGGGATGCATTTGCCGCAAGCATGAACACAAGGAAGGAGTATCCTACATTTGAAGAAATTTGGACTCGTTGTGCACAAGAAGAATCAAGGATCAGTGCAAAAGAGAAACCCCAAAAGAAGTAGGATGATCAAGCCTTCACAACAAGGTTCAAGGGCTTCAGGAATAAAAAGAAGTTTGGCTCCAGGAAAAAACCAAATCAAGAGAAAGATATGTCAAGAATACAATGCTTCAATTGTCAAAAGTATGGTCACTACAAGAATCATTGTCCCGAGTTAAAGAAAAGGAAGGAAACACACGAAGCATCAGTTGCCGAAGAAAGGGAACCCTCAAAGAAAGCCAAGCAGGACAAAACATACTTCTTCTTCTAAGACAAGGTAACAATACTCTTCATAGTTCCTGTACATACCATGTTTTTCTGTACATATCTGGCATATCTATTTCCTAGAAGATAATATGTTCAAAGAGAAACTATACCTATGGAAGAAAAACAAGACCTCATCACAATGACTACAAGTCATGCAATACACATGAAAGGATGAAGTACATCAACAAACCCTGGTAACAATTCATGTGGAAGTTATTACATAATTAACAGCTGCAAGATAAACTGAAATCAGAATCAATCTTGAGGAAACCTAGAAGAAGTGAAGACAGAAAGAAGTTAGAAATCAAGAGGAAATTGGAAAAAGTCTTATGACACTTTGCAGAAGGCAATAAGGATGCAGACAGAATCGTAGACCATGTTAGATGGAGGGAGCCGATTATAGAGCATGCATTCATGCATGAAGCAAGGACTAGGAAGGAGCAAATCCTAAACAATATGATCCATTGAAGATTATGAAGTATCTATCCATGTTCCCATCAATGGTAGCAGCCATGAAAAGTAACACATATTCAGTTTGACTTCAAAAGAAGTCTTCTTCAAAAAGAAGCCTTATAGTATCCCTGGTTGTCCATCCACATCTATGATCCTATGATGAAAGGAAGTAGTCGGAATCTTCAGGGCATGGAAAACTCCATGGACCCAAGAGCTAAAGAAAAACATAAAGAAGAACATGAAGATTCCAAGAGAGAAAGAAAAACCAGAACAACCAGTCATTGTATCAAGAATCACAAGACTACCGGCTTGATATGAACTCACTAAAAGCAAACAAGCAAAGGAACTAAAAGTTGTGATGAAGAACAGTGTATGGAAGACTTATGAATGAAAGCATTGCAAGATCCAGAACTAGAGGTTCTCCCAGATGGAGGGAGAAGACTATGATGATTGTTTGTTTCAGTAAACCAAACATACCTCTACATGAGCCATTATATCATCCGCAATATCCATGGGTTGGAGTTTACATCAGATGAATGCAAAGACTATTCTCCAAAATAATTGAACAAAGAGCGTATGAAGAACAACCTCAAGGCTTTGAGGTATACCAGAAAGAGAACCTCGTATGCAGATGAAAGAAGACAACTTGGTGCAAAGCCTCCAATGCACAGCGAAAGCGTGGTGAAAAACTTTCTATAACAGAGATATTGTATCAGAATGGTTACTAAGAAGCTCAAGATGATGGATTGCTAATCCATGACAGACTCTCATGATGGAAGAAGAAGTACCACTTGGATATGTTCCAGTTTGACCCTTGCCACGATGTTATGAGCTAGCAGGAAATAAAAGATGAATCCAATAATGATATAGTATATTGATCAGAGCTATATGAAGCCTTCAGAGAAAACCAGTGTTCCAGAAAGACCGAAGCATCACATTCTCCGTGATAAAGTCCATAAAAGAGAAGTGGTTCTCCAATATATATCTCCACAGATGAGCAAATAAGCAGATAATTTGGTAAAGCCTTTGTCCAAAATGAAAGAGTTTGCGTACTCAAGATACGACTTCCTTATTGAAAAGGGAAAGAGATGACTCCCAAGTTGGGAGGGAGCGCTGATGTGTTAATGATTTATGGACAGTCATTTTTCAGTTTGAAAAATGGTCCAAGATGAGCAGTTCATTTCCAGTTCGAAAAGTGTTTTGAGATTTATGACGGACAGGCATTTTCCAGTTCGGAAAATAGTCCAAATCGAACAATCATTTTCGTAATGAAAATGGTTCGATGGATTGTTGATGTACCATAGACAGCGATTCCCCTTGTGGTTAACATAGGGAATGGTCTAGGACAGTGTCTCTTCTTGACAGTCACTCTCAGTAGTGATCAAGAAGACTGGTCCACCTTGTCGGACAATCATTCTTTTGAATCTCAGAATTGTGCGCAGTTTTGAAGAATGGTCCGTTTTGGAGGTTGGTGCAGGACAATCATTTCCTTAGGAAATGGTCCAGACAGTCATTCCCTAGGGCAGATTCATTCTCTCCAGGTTGCACTTTGTTTAGTGCCAGAAGAATGGCCCAGAGAGGTGAATGGTCCAGGTTCAGCAATCAGGGACAAACATTCCCTAGGGAAAACTCATTCTCTCTAGGTTGCACTTTGTTTAATGCTGGAAGAATGGCCCAGATAGGTGAATGGTCCAGGCTCAAAAATCAGGACAGTTATTCTTCCTTGCTTGAGAAGAATAGTCCATAAAGCTCATCGTTGATGTTTCACTCTATGAGGGCAGATGTGAGTGGAAGAATGGCCCAGATGATTCAGTTTATATCATAACAATGTTTTCTGTGTAGGTTGATATAAGATGATTGTTATGGAGATTGCATGTGTTCCACTGATTGTGACTATACATCACTGATCAAGTATCTGTGTGATACTTGGTGTGGTAGTGTACCACTGGATTGTAGTTGTGTACTACTATGGATAGACACAGTTGTGTTCTATTGAATGACATTGTTCTGATTGCCTTGAAGACTATCAGTAGTGTTGGAAATGATTATCAACTAGATGGATGATCAATGGACAGAGATTTCCCAGATGGAAAATGGTCCAGAACATTTGTTCTTCTAGGACATATGTCCAGATTAGAAGAATGGTTCTTTTATCACTCTGTGGAGTGAGTGACTTATCCAGCATCATGTCTGATTACTCAGATTGATTATGGTTTTGATAGGTGATGCAGTTGATGACACTGATAGTGATGATGGTGCTCATGATCTAATCAAGAGTTAGTCTATACAACTATGATGATGCTACTGGGTGAATGGTGTGTTTGTGCTCAAGACCATTACCTTCAATACCTCCCTAGCTAGGAGGGAGTGTTGATATTATGGTAGTTGCGGAAGGTATTTACCTCCACGTGTAAACCTGACAAGAATAGAATATTCCGAGAAGCAAGAAGAAACCCTAATTGATTGGTTAATAACCCTAGAAGACAAGTCGGCTCAAGGGAATGACTTGTATTAGGTTATTAGCCTCCAAGAGAAGAAGTGGGATAAATGAAATGTTATATACTAAACAATTAGTATCCAGAATGAGAAGTCGACCCAGGCAATCTGCCAGATTTGGTATAAATACAGGAGGTCGGTCTTCATTCTGGCAAGCATTCTCAAAACTACAGAAGCAACACTTGTGCGCACTGCAGTTGGCCAATTTGTGTGCAAGTTTGGAGGAGAGCTGCCATTGCAGCTATTGTAGCTAGCAGATTTCGGTTTTGGCTTGGACTCTCTCTTGGCTATGGTTTGGACTCTCTGATCAGCTCTTGTTTGGTGTGCTATCCTTGGAGAGAGGTGTGTTATCTTGTTTGGATATCTAGCCTAGGGTTTTATTTTAGAATGATTCTCTGTCAAGGTTAAGGTGCTCAGGGGTGGCTTCGGCCTATGGTTGGGTGACAATAGTGATATTGTCTATGGTTAAACGAGCACATCCATCATATTCTAACAAGTGTCTCGTCGTAGTCTTCTCCCTCTTGCTGGGAGAATCCTCTAGACACACATCAAGCTTTGTACCTCTGCAACATGCTTGATCAGTTTAGATCAATCTTGGAAGTCAATACTGACTTCTCTTCTAGTCTCATGGAAGAATCCATATCCTAGTCTTTCTGACCGGCTTCCTTCTCTGTCACTGAGACAAGGAAATCTTCCCTGGATATTTCATATCTCCTAGAAGTTTTTGAAGCTACGATCTAGTCTTCTCATGGCATATGTCTCCCAATCCTGGAAGTTGTCTCTTCATCTGATCTTTTTTGAGATCATACTTACTCTCGATTTCTTCTGAGTCTGCTTCATGTCTCATCTAATATGTTGCCTTCTGCAACCTTTACTATAGCTTCCTCGGGGTTATCACCTGTGACCTGAAACAAGGTCAACAAAACAACAAGCAAGAATAATACTCTTTTGATAATAGTAAACAAAACAATAGCACGAACAATCGTCACAGTAGCTGCTTTAGAGATTTCACTTGTGATCTGTCTAAAATAAGGATCGAAAGTAAGAAATACAATACAGAATGAGATCAACACTCTTCTAGTGTTGTGATCAAACATTCATCCAAGGTAACCTGGAATCAACACAAGAAGTTTCTCCTAGAGGAGATGTTAGTTGTATCTAGTAAATGGTTACATTAAGCATTTATCTCGATATGCTCACATGCTACCAAGAATAATACTTTTCAAACACTAATACCTCAACTATAGTGTTTACTTGTAATGGGGTAGTTATGAACTTTGTCATGTTCAACTTTGAATCTTATCAACTTAATTAATCAAACCTGGAACCTGGAGTCTTGTCCTCAAGAATGAGTGTGTTATTTTTCTTCCAAGTCTCCTTCACTCAAGATGACAAGTGTTTTCTTCAACTTGTCTGTTGTACTAGGACAATATGTTATCTTGACAGAAGGTTGGGTTAGAGAATAAACTCTATGATCTCAACTTTAATCCATCTAATACCTTGACTTTAATTTTGACCAAAGGTTAGTATGATGGTCATAGCTTCAACATGCAACCTAGATCAAAATAATGTCATATCAAATAGATGCATATTAGAATAATCAAACCTGGGTTGCATTATTCATCTGAAAGTGTTGGATCTTGAGATCCTTCTTGATCTATGGTAAGAGATCCCTTCTCCTGCAAATACCCTTTAAAGATTAACAGTTTAAAAATATGTGAATACATACCTCTGATAATATTTGCAGGTAGTGCCACCATCTAGTAGCAACGGTAATAATTACCAACTCTTAAAAACTTCAAGGGTGACTGCAACTGGTACTGCAACTGATACTTCAACTGATACTGCAACTGCAATTGATACTCCAAATGCAACTGTAACTTAGGGTTTTATGAGGAAACCCTAATTTTTCAAACTTCAAATTTTGAAATTTTGATCTAGGGGCTAGATGCGCTGAGCTGAGGCGAGTAAGTTGGTGCGGTCAGATTTCTGGAAATCCAAAATTTACCCCTTCAAACTTGACCAGTGGAATTTTGGACTGGTACTTCTGGTACTGGTTCTGGTTTCCTGGTTTTCTAGTACCAGTGAAAACTAGGGTTTCACTTTCCAGGAGTTATATCCACTGAAAAAGTGCGCTGAAGGTGCCAAAGAGTTCCCTAGGCTAGGGCGAACTTCCTTGATGAGTTTTAGGCTGAAATTTCTCTTCAATAAAAAGCCCTAATTTTCTTGTACGACAACAGTGACGTTTTTGTTTATCCAGTGAAAGATGCTCTCTTCAGCTTAGCTTTGATTCCATGTTAAGTTTTGGGCTATTATTAGGTTTCTTTTAAATTTACTAGATAACAATAGCATAGGTAGAATCAACAGGAGAAACACAATCACAAGATACACAACACTTATCCTGGGAAACCCTCATGGGGGAGAAAACCCAGCAAAAACTTCCTTAATATAGATAGCCAATACAATGCCAAGACAATAAACCAAACACTAAAGAATATCCTCCACTGAGCAATGTGCCTCTCTCTCTTCCTTCTTACGGCAACTAGCAACTGCAGCTTGAGTGCCTCTCTCTCTTCCTTCTTCCTTCAAAGTTGTGCACTAAATGGGTGAGTTGAGTGAGTGAACAAATGAGGTGTTGGCTTCCTTTATTTATACAAACTGGCAGGTGCTGAAAAGGTGTCTCTTCACTAAGCAAGGCCGACTTGTCTTTTGAGTGGTTAAAACCACTTTAAATTGTCGAGGGGGCGACTTCTCAATTTGCATAATATATTTAAGGTTTGACCAATCCGCAAAAGGGGATTTGGTCAGTTACAATGTCCGACATGATCAATCCACAAAAGGGGATTGATATAATGAATAATAAATAGAATACTCTTTTCAGTTACAATATTCAACAGAATTGTCACATGTAAAAGGGGCAAGTGTGTCTTCCCATGGTAAAACTTAGGCAATTTGTAAAAATTAACATGTGTTTTGAAGTTGTTAGAAGAAAATGCTTGGTGTGCATCACCTAATAACGTGTAAAGAAATTAGACCCGCCACTATAAGGGACGCCTTGTATTGGGAACCATGTACCATGCCTCGAGATACATGACACTACATTAAGATATGTGATGATGCATTGGGATCCATGTACCCATATTTGGTCGTATCTACCAACATTAGGATCTATTCCATTTTCCTTGGGATCTATGCCATTTGTTTTAGGATCCATGACAATGCATCAAGCAATGTCAAGGATGCCACATGGACTACTTCAAGAGGGCACCCCTGCTTAGTTGGATGATATTAGCCCACATGTTTTCTTTATTCTCTCACATTGACCACAAGTGGGGGGATGTTGAGGTAGTTGGAGACATGGACCAAGTTATTACAAGATGTTACAAAGATGGACCAATGAATTACAGTTGGTTACAAGTAGTTGAGATGGGTATTACCAAGGACCATTCCCATTAGATGAGGCGCCTCATTCCAGGGCACACATGCCATGGGAGGAGCAAAGTGCTATAGTAGAGGAGCTTCATAAGGTAAAGATTTCCCTTGTAGTCTTTACTTTTCTTCTACATCTAGACTAGAGTATTCAATTTGGCAAAGCTTCATTTCCTTTCCAACTCCTACCTTAGAATGGTGTAGAGGCTACCCCTTGCTACTTAAGGAGTTGGTAACACACTCTTATCACAATCTAGATCTTGGAACACCAAGAATTTCTTGGAGGAATTTGTTAGGTACACCTTAGGGTTGCCTAGAATCCCAAGATTATTTGTAGAAAACCAAGCCTCAAGGAGTGTTGGTTGACCCCTTAGCCCAGTAGGATTTAAGGCACTAGTCTTTTAGTTTCCTTTCTCTCTCAAAATTTCAATTTAATTTTGATTTTGTCTTTAACTATTTTGAGCAACCTAGGGTTTCATTTGATATACCTTCATGTCTAGGTTGTTTTTCTTTCCAAGTCTTGAGTTATAGGGTTTAAATATTTTGGAATTGATTCTAGTTTGCAAATTATTCATTGTTTCATGCTAGATCATAAATGTTTTGCAATTTTGGCGTAGATCTAAAAAATTAAGTTCAAAGTCTTTAATGGATCTAAGATTTCTTTGGTGAATGAAACTTGCTAGTTTCAAAATTAATCTTCTTCAAGCAAGCCTCACCTAATACTCACCTAATATTTAATGGTTGGAAATCCAATTTGATGTAAGGGTTTTAAATTATTTTTGGTCTTCTTCTCACATATGGGATAAATTTCCACTGTGCTTTGAGGCCAAACGACCTCCCTTACAAGCATGACATCACCTCCTGAAGATTTGAATACTTGATATCAATAGTTCGTGATGTGCCTTACTCTTACACATATTGTTGGTATAATAAAACTACTCTTAGAATGTATGTTGAAGCACCGGTTAAATACCTCCCAAGGTTAAGGATTATGTGCTTGACATTTTAGTTTCATTTTGAGGGTGAGTTTTGCTAATCGTTCCTTAAATTGTGTTTTGCTAAGAAAAATTTGTGGTTATAATGTTTGTTGTTCCTGATAAGTATTGAGGTTTAAATTTTCTCTGCATGCTAAACACATTGTTCAAGGGTGCATTGTGAGGGTTCTCATATTTAACTACTTCAATTGTCACCATTAAATTTTGAGTATTAAATGAATTGATACATGGGATAAGACTTGCAATGTTTCACTTGATTTCGTTGTTATAGTTCGTGATACTATCAATTGACACTTAAGGCACAACAATGGCTAATGCTAAACACATTGTTCATCGGTGCATTGTGAGGGTTCTCATATTTAATTACTTCAGTGATCACCATTAATTTTTTATTATTAAATGAATCGATACATGGGATAAGACTTGCAAGGTTTCACTTGATTTCGTTGTTATCGTTCGTGACACTATTAATTAACACTTAAGGCACAACAATGGCTAATTGGCATCGAATATTTTGATACTTGGCACTATCTATACAAATTTTGGATTTAAACATTTTGGCATTTTGAAAAAATACTACAATAAATCTTATCACCATTGTTAAGAATATTGCTAAACATCGAGTATTGATGGCTAAATTTATATGTTTATGGTATGATTGGAATTCATACTAAATCTAATCATAAGTTTGAATGATGCCTAAATTTCTTAATAGTTATAAATACCCAGGATTGATGAATGTCATCTCAAATATAATCTTACACATTGGACATAATAAGACTAAATTTATATGTTTATGGTATGATTGGAATTCATACTAAATCTAAGCATAAGTCTGAGTGATGCCTAAATTTCTTAATAGTTATAAATACTCAGGATTGATGAATGTCATCTCAAATATAATCTTACACATTGGACATAATATGATTGTGTTGTTTTATCGTCACTTTCTTGTTATAATTCTAAATGTTGTTGCTCTAAATGGTTGTTAGGATTAAGGTCCATATACCTTTCACATATACTCGAATCTAAGCATTCCATATAGTAGTTCATGGACATCTTATTAAAGATCTCCACCCACATTGGTTGTTAGGATTAAGGTCCATATACCTTTCACATATACTCAAATCCAAGCATTCCATATAGTAGTTCATGGACATCTTATTAAAGATCTCCACCCACATTGTTGGAAATACTCTTCTTATGATTCACACTTGCAATGATCTTTAATGCATTGTTTAAACACTTGCAAATGCAAATTTCTAATAAAGTTATGGTATTACAATAATTTCCATTCATAAAAACTATGTTCTCTTTGGATACTTCGTTCTTAAGTTTGGCATCCAATGATTTGATGGTGGTTTGCAAATCTAGATACAAATTCTGAACTAAATTACTTTGAATTGATCACAGAGTTCTAGCAATTGCTTTCAAGTGAGTTTTGTGAAATGTGTTTTTAGAATAATCTGAATCTGAGACAACACTATTTTACATGTGAATGATGAGCTTTATAAACTCTTTACATGAGCACTTGTGATTGTTGAGCATATTCACTTGTTGTAGTTAAATTAAGCTTTGCTTGCTTCACTTGCTTCAGACTTACTTAATCAATCAAAGCTAATGAACATCCCCCTTCATTCACAACACTCATAGCTTAATTGATCATAGGAACACCATCCTTAGGTTAGGAAGCCCCTTTATTAGCCTTAAAGTGAGAGGCAAGGCCACCGAGGTGACAGTGGGCGGCTTGCCTAGTAATTGCTTCTATGCTCTCCTACGAAGGTTAAGACTTTTCCTTTAGCAAGAGTTTGAGTAGTAACAAGGTGATTGGATGGAGACCTCTTTAGATTTCACAATATTGGGTGCAAAAAAGTCTCAACTAATGCAAGTTGAAGGGGAAGCATATGGTCCTTGTTATATCCAAACAAGGATGCAAAAGACTAATGATGTGAATATGCTAAAGTCTCGGCAAAATGCACTATTGGAAGCTCAACCAAATCTTGACTCAAGTAAATCCTTAGTTTCTGCTACAATTTTTGTAAATTGTGGAGAGATATTTTTGTTTAGATTAAAATATCTCGCCAGATTGGGGATTAATAAAATAGCTTCTCTTATTGGAAAAAAAGAAGGGAACCTGGGAAAAGGGAGTTCTAGCCACCAAACCTCTAGCCACAACCCTACTATGGAGAAATTTTCGATGAAGTTTAAACCAAAAAAGCAGGGAAAAAATGAGTGGGAGAACCCAAAAGCCCAAGATAAATCTAGATATCCCTTAAAATCAAGCAATTTTGGACTTGCCAAAGGGAGGGACAAAAGGTGGGAATAGACAAAATGATCCAAAGGAGGGTTTAAAATATAAGAGATTCAACAAGGAAAGCAAAAGATTTCCATGGGACCCTAAGGATTTTGTATGACTTCTAAGAATGCCATGGGACCTTGATGATTTTTTATGACTTCTAAGAATTCCATGGGACACTAATGATTTTTTATGACTTTTAATGCTAGGGGTTTGGGAAATCCCTCAAACAAAGCCCTGATGAGACTAGTGGAGATCCACAAACCAAATATAGTCATGACCCAAGAAACAATGGCTGATAAGATTAAGATATCAAAAGAATTGTCAAAAAAATTTAAGGATTGGGACTTTTATCCCTAGATCATATATGCAAGTAAAGGGTGATGATTACTAGATGGAAGAAAAGAACAATGAGCCTAACCAACTAAGTGCTTCTTGATTTAGGTATTGGAGATGAGAGAAGTTTTTAATGTCATCAATGATGATAAGGTGGTCAAATTAGAAATGCCTACTATCTCAAGATTTCATGAGAAAAAGTAATGTAATCCTTGGAGGGGATTTGAATTTTATAGTAAGTAGAGCAAAGTATAAGGGTGATGATACTAGGGAAAACCCTTTGGTTGAATTCTTTATAAACAAATTCAAGGAGGCAAGCTTCATGGATGTAGAACCCATCAAACGAGTTCCTACCTAGAGGAACATGAGGGTGGGGTAAGAAAGGGTAGCTAGGAGATTATACCACTTTTTAATTTTTTCCTCCCTAATGAGTGATCACAATAGGATAACAGCCTGGATCAAGGTTGGAGGTGAATCAAATCATTTGCTAGTTTTTCTCCATATGGAAAGGGAGGAATGTAAGCCCCCAAGCCCATTCAAGTTTAATTATGGTTGGTTGGAGAATGAAGACTTTGTCAAACTGGTCAAAGCAAAAGGAAGCCTACACTTTGCTTCAAACCTCAAGTATGTAAAAAGGGCAACAATCTCATGGGAAAATGACAAGAGAATAATAAAGGATGAGTGGGCATTAGTATCACCTCAAGTATTTTAAAAGGGCAACAATCTCATAGGAAAATGACACGAGAATAATAAAGGATGAGCGGGCATTAGTGTCACTTGAAACACAAATCACAAGAATTTATGATAAAGAAGATGTAAATCTTATTAATGACAAAACTTGAACAAATTTAAGGGTTCTACAACAAAAGAAGAGAATTTTTTTTTGCAAATGCAAAGACCCTATGGAGACTTAAATGTTGGGCGTTATGGCTAGAAAAGGGGGATTAGAAGATGAAGGAAAGACCAAAACACATTCTGGGAGGTACAAAGAGATGATGCATCAAAAGCCTAGAGCTTCAAAGACATTATTTCTCTAGGTATGGATCATCTAAGAGGATAGGGAAAAAATAATAATCAAAATGCCATAATTCTTCACTAGCTTTATAGATGAGACAACCAATGAGAGATCAATGGAGGATATTACTAAAAATGAGTTATAAGTGGTACTTAATAGTTTTCAAAGAGACAAAAGTCCAAACTTGATGCTTGGGCAATAGAGTTCTTTATGGGGTTTTATGAGTTATTAAAAGATGATTTGTTACAGTTATTGATCAATCAAGGAGTATTGGAAGACATCCTAGGTATCTTTAATTCTACTTTCATTGCATTAACTCCAAAAAATGACAAACCCAACATTTTGGGTGACTTCAAGCCAAACATTTTGGACAACTTCAAGCCAAACATATTGGACGGGCAATAGAGTTATTTAGGGGATTTTATGATTTATTAAAAGTTGATTTGTTACAGTTATTGATCAATCAAAGAGTGTTGGAAGACATCCTAGGTATCTTCAATTCTACTTTCATTGCATTAACTCCAAAAAATGACAAACCCAACATTTTGGATGACTTCAAGCCAAACATTTTGGGCAACTTCAAGCCAATTTTGGACGACTGCAATTGTATTTACAAGATAATTGCTAAGACAATAGCCTTGAGAGTAAAGAAAATGCTCTGAGACAATTTCAAAAGTGTAGCTTGGGCTCCTCCATAGTAGATAAATACACGATGTAGTAGGAGTGGCACAATAAAGGATGCATATTATTAAAACAAAGAAGCTACCAACTATGGTTCTAAAGTTGGATCTTTTGAAAGCATATGATCAAACAAACTAGTTGTATCTTAGGTTGATGCTAATACACATCAGCTTTCGTGTGCATTTAGTGAACTAGATAATTATTTGTTTGACACTAGTATCATTTGCAATCTCAATCAATGGATAGGCATCCACTTCCTGTAGACGATCAAAGGGGATCAAACAAGGCTACCCTTTATCACCTCTATTATTTCTGATAGTAGCTAAAGGACTCAACGATGTGTAGAGGCAAGAAGAATGGGATCTACAAAATGTATGAGGTTAGGGAGATCTCTTACATTAACTCATTTACTTGTTGTGGATGATGTTATTTTACTCTATAATGGTTAATGGTTCAAAAGAGAGATGATTCTAAATCAAGGGAGATATTAAAGCTATATTGTACATGTATAGGTATGATGGTAAGTATGCAAAAATCTTCAATTGATTTCAATGACGTGGTAGAGGAACAAATCAAGTCAATCTTGCATCTCAAACATTCAAGTAGGTTTCAAATACTTGTGGTTTTATATCTGTTGAAATAATGTAACTGCGAAGAGCATTCTTATTATTTTGTTATTGGATTAAATCCCCATTGTGGATTAATCATGTCATTATTATTATTTTTATTATTAGATTAATCCCCATTGAGGATTAATCAAGTCGGTAAT
>ML798317.1:40393-57510 GCA_009831015.1 Picea engelmannii | reverse complement strand
GCTGGGTTTTCTTCCCCTAGAGGGTTTCCCAGGATAAATGTTGTGTCTATTGTGGATGTGTATTTCTCAGTGATCTTGTTCTTATTATGCTCTTATCTTATGAAATGCAAAGAACTATAATAATGGCATAAACATTAACATAGGGTCAATGATTGAAAATGGCTCGTAACTAAAATTGAAAGGAGAATTAAATCAATGTTAGAAGTAATCCCGATCTATTGGCACTCATTGGTTTTTATTCCAAAGGGGATTCTAAAAAAATCAAAAAAATGAGTTTAAGATTTTTGTGGTCTGGTATCTTTTGAAGGCATATCTCTAGTGAAATGGCAACCCATAGCTAAGCGTAAGATCTGGGAGGTTGGGGCCTCAAGAATATTCATCATTTTGGGAAGGCACTAGCTACCAAGACCTTTGGAGACTCATAACAAGTGATGGTCTAGGTCATCACCCATAAATACATTTACACTGATATTGTAGCTGAATGGATCAGAAGACCCTCAAAAAGCATTCAAAATGTGTAAATAATATGGCCATGGGCTTAGCCTTCCCATTAGTGGAGAATTGCAAAGTAAGGAAATTTGGAAACAGAGAAAAAGTTAAGGTGGGAATAGATCCATGGGTGCCGAGTGGACATCTATATAAACTTCCTGACAATTTGATCGCAACTCCTCAAAGAAAAGGTATTTCTAACATAGCTCCAGTAACTCTCCAAATTTGTCCACTATTTGGCACCAAAAGTGGAAAAATGGAAAACAATTAGATTTAGGTGGTCATGAAGGGAAGCGATGGGAGGCATATACAACAAAACTAAAAGTAAGTCATCTTGGAATTGAGGAGGTGGAAGATGAATTAGTTTGGTCCAATAATTCTACTATAGGGATCTACACTCCAAAACTGGAATACAAATCCATGTATGAAAGTGATATGCCTAAATAGTTTAATGGTTTAATGGTGATAGAAACCACTATGGAAAATCAGGTCTCCGTTGAAGGTAAGAATATTTATGTGGTTAGCCATAAAGAATAAGGCCCTCACTTGGGAGGCTCAATAGAGGAGGAACAATCATGGCCCTAGTAGATGTGTCTTATGCAAGGAGTGGGAGGAAACCATGTCACTTGCTAATTTCATGTGCATATGCTAAATAAGTTTGGGAGGAAATGGAAAAATTGGCAGGGATACGAGTAGGATGGCAAGGTTCAAGTCTATTGCAAAGTGCTTTACTCATTGGCAAAATACGCAAGAGCTTAAAGAATTTAAATCCCTCCTTTGAATTATTGACTAAGGTAGTTGAATTGTGGCTTGTAAGGAATGTTAGAATACTTGAAAATAGATGTATTCATGCCTTTCAATGTGCATCCCAATGTATGTCAAATATTGCTAACTACAAGCACCCTCCAAAAAGCATGCCTCAAAGGCACATTAATCATGAGCCAACTAAAAAGTCAAGGGCTTGGGGATACTTTGATGGTGCCAGTCAAGGTGACCTTCCCATTTGTGGGGCAAGGGGAACCCTTTTCAATCTAATACTCTTTGCTTTAAGTACAAAGCAAGCTTAAGGGAAGGTTCTAACAACTACACAAAACTTATAGCTTTAAAATCATTGAAATCTTAGATTCCAAAAAAAGGGGTTCACAAGTTGCAAAGCTATGGTGATTCTTCAATTGTTGTAAATTGGAAGTGTGGTAAATTTAGGACAAGAAACTTGTTCCTAAATTTACTTTTTTAGGAGATCCACACAATGAAAAATGTTTTTAACGATACACTTCATTCTTTCATGTCTATAGAGAACTCAGTATAGAAGTTAATTCCTTATCCAAAGATGGACTTCATATAGAAGTTGGGCTTTGGACAATGTTGGCATCCAAGGATGACTTAGTCCAAGAGTTTTGGAAATCAATGTTTTAACATTATTTTTTTTGTTGGGTATATCAATAGTTGATTGTCTACATTTCTAATCAGCGTAATGTTGTAATAGCATAGTGCTGAAGGGTTATATAGCATGCCTAACCATGTTAGTTTTTTGTTTTCCAACTATAGACAATTATATGAAAATAAGAAAAGGGGTTGTAGCCTAGATATGTTTGGTTATGTCTTTTAAACTCTTCGAAGTATATGAACAATATATTTTTTTATAAGTGACCAATTCAAACATCACGTATGGCCTTACTTATGAGGAACTTCCAAATTTTGGGAACCAATCCACAACATGGCTCAAAATACAAATGTGCATACACATGATATAAATTTCTCTCCTTGAATACAATTTACAAAGTTTTTCAGAGGAAAAAAATGAGTTAAATTAAACCAAACTTACCTCCTCCTTAGCCTTCACCTATGCTTGTTGCACGTACAAAATCTGCATCTGGGTTGTTTCGACTTGCCACAATCTCCCCACCCACTAAACCCAATAAAAACAAAACCAAAAAATCTTATGAGAAATCTTTAAAATACACCAAAAATATCATGAAAAATATATTATAAAAAAATATGAAATAGAGAACAAAATCATTAAGCTATACATCTATGCAAAGACCAAAAATCATCTATGCAAAGACCAAAAATTGTAAACCCTCAATAAGTAAGAAGAGAAGAGAACAATTGTAACTTAAAAAATGAAGATTACATAGGTTTAGCACCCAAAAAAGACTCACCCTATGCTCCTCACACAAAAACCATGTGCCCCTCTAACACACAAATATTCAACAACACTCCACCTACCTTTACCTACATTGCTCTAATTTTTTTTAAATAGAGGCATTATATAATTATGTAGCAAAAACCAAGTTAAATACCTTCGCCTTAGCCTTCCCCTATGGCCACTGCACCTGTGGAATCAACATCAACTAGACTATTTGGGCCAGCCTTAGTGTCCCCTAACTCGAGGCCGACTGGCCGAGTTCCGCCGCCAGAAAATGAACATATACGTGCATATCCACTGAACAAAACAAAATCAAAATCCAAAAAACTTATGAGAGATCTTTCAAAGATAACAAAATATTCATGAAAATTATCAAACATGCACTGTAATATAATTTTAAAAAATATTTAAAAGAATCAAAATCATAAACCCTGAATAGGTAAAGAGAGGGGAAATCGGTTGTATTTACAATAAGAGTGATTACATGGGTTTTACACCGAAAGAAGAGTCGCCCTCGGCCCCTTTCATACACAGATATTCAACAGCTCCTTCACCGAATCTACCTGCATTGTCTTTAAATTTAAAATACACATTAAATATTTATCTAACAGACAGAAAAATGAGTCACATAAATATGCAGCAGAAAATGAGTCAAACCAAACCATGCATACCCCTAGCTTCCACTTGTGCCCACTGCGTGTAAGGTATCTGGGCTATTTGGGACCGCCGAGACTGTAACCCATATCATCGTGGTAATGAACTCAAGCTACGACACCCACTAACTAGATATCACAGTCCAAAAACAGTGCCTAACAGAGGCATAGCGAGTGGTCTTGCATCCGTAAAGGCTGGCTGACCAATATCTACCAATAGCCCGCTCGCATTTGTATCATAAAAACAGTGCCTAACATACACATAGCCCACCAGCATCCGTAAAGGCTTACCAATCTCTATTAATAGCCCACAGACCCGTCGCGACCGCGACCACTAACTGGAGGCCGTATGGCCGAGTTCTGCCGCGAGAAAATGAACATACGGGTGCATACCCACTGAACCCAACAAAATCAAATTCCAAAAAACTTATAACAAGATCTTTCGAAGATAACAAAAAAACATGCACTAGAATTTATTTTTAGAAAATACTTAAACAAAGGGCATCAATTGTCTTTACAATAAGAATGATTATATGCATGTGTATCATAAAACATGGGCACCCACAGACCCGTCGCAACCCCTAACTGGAGGCAGTATGGCTTCACCCGTGAGAAAATGAACATATCCACTGAACCCAAAAAACTTATAAGAGATCTTTCAAAGATTAAAAAAGATTCGTGATATATATTAAACATGCACTGTAATATATTTTTAAAAAATACTTAAAAGAGACCAGAATCGGTTAAGAGAGCTGTATTTACAATAAGAAGGATTATATGGGTTTTACACTTAAAGAAGAGTCGCCCTCTGCCCCTTTCACACACAGATATTCAACAGCTCCTCCACCGAATCTACCTGCATTCCACCGGATCTACATGCATTCAACAGCAATACCGAATCTACTGCATTGTCTTCAAAAATGCACAGTATATATTTATCTAATATACAGAGAGTTAAAATCAAAACATTGATACATACCGTTTTAGCCTTCTTGCCCCACTACGGTGGAATCTGGTGAATCTGCATAAGCTTGACTGTTTGGGCTTGCCTTAATTTCCCACCATTAAACTTCCACTCATTAAACCCAAGGGAAAAAAATGCAATGAACAAGAAAGCACGCAGGAAAAATAAAATACCAGACCAAAAATCAGCATAAATAAAATACCAGACCAAATCAGCATGGCCATGCTGAAAATGCGAGAAAAAAACTTTACAACCAAAGCAAACCAAAAGCCAATGACAACAGAAAAATAAAACCCACAGAGAAAACAACACACAGATGATCTACGTCCATGGCCAACCAAGGACACCATCACATCACATGGACACCATCACATCACATGGAGTCCGCCCAACCTCGCGTCGATGGCAATGAATCAATGGCAATCAATGCTCCTCTCCCGCACAGCGCTCCGTCCAACATCGCCCCTCCTCTTCCGCATAGTGATCTGTCCAACCTCGCCTCGATGGCAATCAATGCTCCTCTCCCGCCCATCCTTCCATAAAATGATTAAATCCGCCATGAAACCCTCTATTGCGGACTACCGTACCACCGCCCAGTCTTCCATAAAATGATTAAATCCGCCATGAAACCCTCTATTGTGGACTACCATACCAATCTGTGAAGTATCTCCATTTGAATCGCGAGAAGATGTTGCCTCGGTGGCAATTAAAGAAGGCTCCTCTCCCGGCCAGCCTTCCATCCAGCCCCACGTCAATGGCAATTAATGAATGAACACTGGAGCGACTACATATGTTCGTGTCTCTTTTTCTTTATTTTATGGTATTTTTTTTTAATATAGCCGTTACTTATGTTCTAATACAGTATCCTTAGAAGCATGATTAGCCGTGTCTCTTTTTCTTTATTTTATGGTACTTTTTCAATGAACACTGGAGCGACTACATTATGTTCTAATATATTATGTTAAAAAAAAAATAAGAATCTTTCTCATATTTGAGCAAAGATACGACCCATCGTCCACGTAAGCCATTTGTAAGATAAAGATTAAAAATTGCATCTATTTAACAGCGTTGTCTAGCTGTTTTTTATGTTTTTTTATAGGATTGCATGAAATCATTATTTTTTGTTTTTTAAAACTCATTTCTGAATGTATAAATGAATAATGGATTCAGCTTGCTGAAAAAATCATGGGTCATTCAAAGTATATAGATATAATCACCCAAATCTGTCCATTTAACAATTTCTGGTAGACTTCAGGAAAATATCCCCGAAAAATATTGTTTAGTAGAATGTTTACTATTGGAGGGATGATTTAGGTAGAATGAAATCATAGTTCAACTTAAATTAAAGTTGATTCATGGTATCTTTATAGCTAAGGATTATGTGGGTCATAATCAATAAAACTTTGTATGGTTCCAAGGAAAGCATTTGTGGCAAGTCTCTTTGAGGCTTAAGGTTTGTCTAAAATCTTATTGTATTGGGAGATGGATTACAACAAAAAATATTTAGCAAGATTAACCAAAATGTTCACTAATTGGAATAAAAACAACCTTCAAATCATTAAGCTTATGTGTGCTTTGAGTATGAAGAGAAGACTAAGACATCATTTGTGCATATTGAAAAATGAGGTTATTACCACGATAATTTGTGTCCATCATGAAGGAAAAGAAACTAGAGTTAAACATAATGAGGAGTGTATTAAAAATTGAAAACCTTGGCACCATTCAAGTGCAATGTCCCTACTCATATGTGCCTAAGCAATTACTTAAACTCGTATGTGCCTAAGCAATTACTTAAATGAGAAGATACATGTAAAGATGTAGAAGATACATTTAAAGATACCACTTTGACACTTCAACATGGAGTTGTGAATGAGAATTAGATATCAATTTGTGTACCTTGCCTCATTCCTCTACTAGTGCAAAGATAGTGGTTGTTGAAAATAAGAAATAAAATATTTGTCTAAGCATTGCTCTCATGTCTTTAGAGGACATGCTAGTGTGTGTCTCCATGGTCATTGATATGTGCATATTCACTTGAAAAATAAGGTAGCATTTCTTAGATTCTCTCAAGCAAAAGTACTAAGAGCATGTAGGTTTTCAAGGCTTGGTTGCAATTACATGGAGGAAAGATCAATTTGCATATGACTAAGTTGTTGAATAATATAAAGAAGTCAAGGTTCCAACTATTCAAATTCAAAGAGGTATAGCTACTTGTGTGTAGTTCAAATGGAAAAATATCAATGGATAGAAAAGAATTTTGAAATTGAGGGAGGGAAATATCAATCCTCACATCACTAGGTTGTTAAGTAATAGAGAGAAGTCGAGATTCCAACTATTCAAAACCCAAAGTGGTGTAATTACTTCTCAACAATTGAAAGGGAAAAGCATCAACATACAATAGAACATTGCTAAATGAAGATCGCATTGACTTTAGTATATTTTGACAATTGTACTTCAATTGTTGCTTGGATGTTATTTGGTCAAACTGGTTGTCACTAATGTTGTTGGGCATTTGGCTAGTTTTATGTAAACAGGAACTTAGTTTGAGTCCCCCTAGGTTAGGTGCATTATTCTACATCGTTGATTTTACTATGGATGCCACCCACAAATGCGAAGCATTCCTTTGGGTTTCTTCGAGTCCCTAAAATTGTTTCACACACACACAAAATGACAAAACACAAGATCATTTTATCTATTGAGTTGTAGTCTAATGGTTGGAATGGGGCATCATCATAACAAACAACCTAGGTTCAAACCACAATGGGTGTAGAGCCAAATATTAAACCCATGGTAAATATGTTCATAATGGTGATGCACAATAGTATCTATGTAACCAAGCAATATCCATAATAGCTCTTGAATCAAATTAAAACACCTTATCAAATATCTATCCTTCTAATATAGGTTCTATATAGGGAAATTATGATTCTTTAACTTGTCATCAATTTTTTATATGTTTGAGATCACCCAAGATGATTAAGGTTGGATGAAAAAACATGTAAGGTAAGCAAAGAACAAAAAATTGAGAACTATGTCAAAGTAACTCGAGAAATCGATATTGAGATTGAGATACCCAAGATACCAAAAATAAAAATAGGCTACAAATGTTCATTATGTCTTTTAACTAGAAACATGAAACCTAAAAGAAAATAGGTTGTGTACACATTAATAGAAAGGAGTAATTGATATAATTATTTAATAGTAATATAAACAAAAAATAAAAAATGATGTGATAAGTTCATATTGTTTTCTTTTTATAAGCTAGTTATTGTTTATATTAATATAGCATAAAAATAGTATAGGCCAACCTTGTCAGTGGTCTGCCATTTGGGAAACCAAAACCATTGCAAGTAAAAAAAACTAATGGTTTTGTTTCATTACATGCATGACAGTAGATCACAAAATATAAGAGTTTATATCTATGATTTTTTAAAATATTGGTAACAAAAGAAGAAGTCGTATGACATATTTCTTGAAGGGACTCCCCCAAACTCTTTCATTTCAAGCTCATAAAAACCGTAGGAATTAATCCAATGGCCCATGTCTTTGAGTTTGCCATGTTTACTGGTCCACTTGGGTGTAATTGTATTCATCCATCAAAATGGGGTTTGATGGGGTCCCTTTGGAATTCAAAACCTGGTCATTTTCATCCTCATTGTCATTCTAATTATCTACATGACTATGCACTATAATTTCAGTATTAAAAATTTATCTGCACATGGCATCAAATTTTATTTCCATCGCATTTAGCTTGTGCATAATATCTCGGTACTAGTTACCTTTCTCCTCCATTATCTAAGCAATAAAAACTTTATTCAGCTAGTATAACTCTATTAGCTTAAATATATGTGTATCATGTGTTATGGAATACCCTTAGTTAGGGATCCAACCTTCGAACTCTACTTCCACCTGATATTTGGAAAAAAAATTTCTTTTATGTTGATAGCTTTTTTCCATTTTTACCATCTCCTCTTTGGTTTTGGCTAAGAATTGGCTATGAAAGTCCTATGTTGCCCTCACAACATCTATTTGGGCATGTTCCATACGTTGATGAGTTTGGGTATGGAAAGGGTGCTTTCCAGCAATTGCGTTGTTGATATTATGGTAGTTGCGGGAGGTATTAACCTCCACTTGTAACCATTGACGAGACTAAAATATTCCAGGAAGCAAGAAGAAACCCTAAAGCATTGGACATAACCCTAGAAGACATGTCGGCTAAAGAAAATAATTAATATTGAGTTTTTAGCCTCCAAAAAGAGAATTTGGCCCAGACAGCTAAGGAGGAGTAGTATAAATATAGTACGCCAGAGATCATTTGGTACTTATAGCTTGCAACTGCAGAAATTTAGTGGTGCGCAAGTCTAGAGAGTAGTTGCAGCTGCAATTACTGCAACTTGTAATTTCGGTCTTTCTGGGTTGGACTTTTTTATCAGTCTTGGTTATCTTTGGTTGGTGCATTAGCATTGGTTAGCTATTGATTTGCTACTGTAATCCTTCTCTCTGTCAAGGTTAAGGTGCTCGAGGTGGCATTTGTGCCTATGGTTGGGTGACAATATTGTTATATTGTCTATGGTTAAACGAGAACACCCATTTTTCTAACAGGTTATGGGCCCACACCTCCTTCATTCAGTCTAACCATTGGAAGGAAGCTAAGCCATAATATTATCAGGCTCGTTGAAGAATTGTCGTTGGGGTTTCTAGCAGGTGCAATTACTGAAGCATTATCGCTAGGGTTACTAGCAGGTGCAGTTGCAAAACCCTAAAACCTCTTTCCCAACACCTTATGATGGAACACCTTACTCAAGGAGAGCATATTTTAGTATGCCTTAGTCTAGCACAACTATTGGCACTCTCAAAAGGCAAAAACGTCAAGGTTGAGATTTTGGGTCAAATTCAACTTTTGACCAGTCAAAGTCAAAGTTTGACCAACTATCAGTCAACATAAATCATGAATGAAAAGATGGATCATCTACACTATTCAACTCTTACAGGAACTCTTGAAGATGGCATGTGGATAATTGACAG
This sequence comes from Picea engelmannii, assembly GCA_009831015.1. Taxonomy (NCBI): domain Eukaryota; kingdom Viridiplantae; phylum Streptophyta; class Pinopsida; order Pinales; family Pinaceae; genus Picea; species Picea engelmannii. The sequence continues at coordinate 48,230 of ML798317.1, read as the reverse complement.
TGGAGCTTCCAGGCATATGACAGGAGACCAGGTCAGACTCTCCAATCTAAATGAAAAGAAGACATCCTATAAGGTAGAACTTGGAGATAAGAACACCTATCTAGTCGAAGGAATTGGTCAAGCCTCCATCAAATTGAAAACATGTAACAATGTTCATTTGAGTAATGTCTTATATGTACCTAGTTTAGAAAAGAATATTGTATCTATATCTTTCCTAAAAGACAAAGGAAATAGAATAGCCTTTGTAGATGGTGAAGTATTATCTTGGTCTAGAGACTCCAGCATAAAGAATTCTAGAGTTATTGGAACTCATGAAGGAAGACTATACAGACTACTAGAACGTAATGATGAAGCTCTTGTACATGATGAAGTCAATCCCATTGAACTTTGGCATAGAAGGTATGTTCATCTTAACTATCAAGCATTACCTTTCCTCAAGAAGATGGTTGAAGGAATACTAGAACTACAATCAACACATGAAGGAATTTGCAGAGGATGCGCTCTTGGTAAAAATGTTAAGAAGCCATTCCCAAGCAGCAATAATAGATCTAAGGAAATCCTAGATCTAATACATTCAAATGTTTGTGGTCTAATGCTAGTCAAATATCTAGGAGGTTTTGTTTGTTATGTAATATTCATGGACGATTACTCAAGAAAGACTTGGTTATATCTCATGAAGACAAAGGATGAATTTTTCGGCAAGTTTCAAGAATTCAAAGCAGAAATAGAAAACCTCACAAGCAAGAAAATCAAGACTTTGAGAACAGATAATGGAGGAGAATACACATCCAAGGAATTTGTTGTCTTTTGCAAAACAACAGGGATTAGGAGGGAGTTAATTGTTCCTCATAATCCTCAACAAAATGGTGTAGCAGAAAGGAAGAATAGATACATAGAGGAAACCATGAAGTCACTAATGAATTATCAAGGTTTGTTCATGTATTTATGGGGAGAAGCAGCCATGACATCAATATATGTTCAGAACAGAAGTCCTCACCGCATATTGAAGGATATGACTCTAGAAGAAGCCTTCTCAGGAAAGAAACCCAATGTGGAACACTTAAGAATATTTGGGTGCCTTGTTTACATTCATATCTCCAAGGATAAAAGGAAGAAACTAGAACCCTCAAGAAAGAAGGGAATATTTGTTGAATACAGTGAATCATCCAAAGCCTACAAAATATATATCCCATAACAACATAAGGTTGAAGTAAGCAAAGACGTGACATTCAATGACAAGATGGATTTCAATAAATCTATAGAAGAATCCATAGAAGAAGAAGATTATGAAGAGATTAAAGAAGAAAGAACCTATCTTCCAAAAAGTCAGAATGAAGAACCAGAATAACTTGATCATTCGATGCAACTAATTTGGATTTAGGAGCGGAACGAACTAATTAACAGACTGAATACAATAAACATGAATATAGGAAGAACAACACAAATATCCAGTGAACAATATCTTCTATTAAATAATGAAATAGGTTGAAACTGTAAAATTGCGGAACTGGAACTTGCTCTAATGGTGGTAGCTATATCTGAGAAGAGATGTGGCTGCTATGTGCATTCCTCTGAGCATAATTGATTACAATGAGACTCCATAGGCCCTTTCAATATTACTCACGAATGCCAAAACCCTGGACATCCAAAAACCTAACCCTATGAGGTGAAATGCCAAAAGTCATGTGGGCCCTATGGGTAAGTTGGTGTAATTTGGTACCTCAACTTCCTAAGGTCATAACTTTTGAATACGACCTCCATTTTAGGTGCGTGATAGCCCGTCGGAAAGGTCTTTCAGAGAACTACACATTCCATCATCAGACTTTGACTTCATCTACAGTCTGACTGTGGTGAGCCAAAAAAAATGTTTAGGGCCTCAAAACAACCCTAAAAGTACAGCAAGATGTGCTAGCATGAAAACATACAAAATAAGTCAGATGGATTAGGCACGAGGCCACCCATATCCACTTGGAGAATGTGTGAGGCTTCAGACAGCCCCATAAGTGTAGAAATCACAATCATAAAGCAGTACATAAAGACGTGTTGAACAAAAATGGACATGAGGAGCTAGTTGGAATAGGTGGGTGGACATCAATATCCACATGGATCAATCCTCCCCCCTTAGGAAGCAGTGGTCTCCATTGCATTGAGTTCCTCCATCAGGTGAGAAAACTTCTCATGGATTTGGCCCTGGGTGAGCCACTTGCCTTGGTGTAGGATTTTCCTTGCCTTGACAACCCAATAAAGTTGGATCTTCTGTTGGCGAGTGCCCTTGACCTGTGTGTCCACAATCTGATCGGTGGATGTTTGTTCCATGCAGTTAGGGTTGAGCTCTGTGAGTGTCATTTGTTCGACGATATCAGAGGTGTCCAATAACTGTGGAAAATATGGGCGAAGGAGGTTCACATTGAATATTGGATGCAGACCAAGGAAGGGTGGAGTGTTGAGCTCAAAAGCATTGCTACCCACAGCCTTGGTGATAGTGTAAGGCCCATAACGAAGTGGGCGAAGCTTTCGATGGGACCCGGTGAGATGCTCCTTCTGCAAATGTAACCAAACTTTGTCGCCAACCTGAAACTGGTGTGGTACCATATGTTGATCATGGCGTTGCTTGTACTTAGCATTGGATTTCTGCAAAATCTCCTGGACTTGTCGGCGGATGTGTTGAATCCGCTCAATGAATATGGTGGCTTTGTCGATCATAGACTTATCAAGGGAAGAGTTTGTCTGTGCAGTGGCAAGAGGAAGTGCAACATCAATGGGTCCCAAGGGTTGGAATCCCAGACCCACCTGAAATGGGCTATGGCCAGTGGAACTATGGAGAGCCCTATTGTAGCTCTATTGGACATATGGAATACTTTCATTCCATGTACGAGGATGCTTAGAATTGTACATGTGTAGGATGTGCACAATCATTTGATTGACGACCTCTGTTTGGCCATCAGGTTGGGGGTGGAAATCAGTGAATTTTGTGAGCTTGGTGTCCAACAAAGACCAGAGACTCGACCAAAAGGTGTTGAGGAACCTTGTGTCTCGGTCGGAGATGATGGTCTGTGGTATCCCAAAGTGGACCCATACTCATTCAAAGAAGAGCTTGGTAGTCTCTATCATTGTGACATTCTTCTTACAGGCTGTGAGGATGGCCATCTTCAAAAACCGATCAACAACCACAAGCACGGAGTCATTCTTGTGCTTGGTGGACGACAAACCAGACATGTAATCCATTGAGATGGATTCCCACAGCTTCTCGGGAATAGGAAGAGGGGTGTATAAGCCTTGCTTCTTGATGGTTGGCTTGGCAATGGTGCTGGCAGTGCAAGATCTAATATACTTGTTGACATCCTGTTGAATTTTTGGCCAATAAAAATGTTTCTAAAGAGTGACCACAGTTTTCTCTATGCCAAAATGTCCTACCATCCGACTGTAGTGGGCTTCCCAAATCAGCTTTGCATGCTCGCTTGTAGGAACATAGAGATATCCTAGGTGGCATAAGATTTTGTCATGAATGTGAACATCAGTGACAGTGGCGCATGTACCCAAGAGCTGATATGTGGTGGCGAAGTCTGGATCTTGTTGATAAAGTTGGGGCCACTCTAATGCTTCATGTCCACAGGACCGGACCACAGTGGTGAGTGCAGCCATAGAAGGGCGACTGAGGCAATCAGCGACACGACTAGAGATACATGTGTTATACTTGATGTTGAGATGGAACTGTTGCAGGTAGGTGGACCACTTCTTATGGTGTTCGTTCTGGAATTTCCCCTGTGTATGTATGAATTGCAAAGGCTTATGATCAGTGCGTATGATCGTCTCTTTCCCCAAGATGTAATGTTTCCATTGATGAAAAGCTTGTACAATGGGATACATTTCCTTGTCATAGGTGGGGTATTTTTGGACAGTATCGGAGAGTGTCTCACTATGGTATGCCATGGGATGCCCTACTGAGTGAGAATTGCGCCCATGGCATAGTTAGATGCATCAATCTCAATCTCGAATGGGTGTTGCAGATTGGGAAAGGAGAGTACTAGAGTTGAGCACAAGTGATGTTTCAGATCATCGAATGCTCGTTGTTGCTCCTTCCCCCATACGAACTTGTCCCTACCACCGCCCTTGGTCACCTGGCTAAGGGCCCATGCAATATGGGAGAATCCAACACGAACCGTCGATAGAAATTGGCTAGACTCAAGAAGCTCCGAAGCTCGATCAGTGTGGTCGAGGTTGGCCAGTCACGAATGACTTGGATCTTCGCTAAATCAACATGTACTCCATGCTCATCAACAATGAAGCCCAGGTATTGGACCATGTTCATGCCAAAAGAGCATTTTTCTAAGTTGGGATAAAGCTTGTGTTGTCGTAGAGTGCTCAAAACCTGGTGAATATGTCGCATGTGCTCCTCCCACGTTCTGTTGAAGATGAGGATGTCATCCAAATATACTACCACAAAGGAATTGGTGAAGGGTCTCAATACATCATCCATCAACCTCATGAAAGTGGTCGGTGCATTTGTTAAGCCAAAGGGCATGACTAGCCATTCGTAGAGACCTTCTTTAGACTTGAAGGTTGTCTTCTAGACATCAATTGGTTCGATGGGAACCTGGCGGTAGCCAGACTTCAAGTCAATATTGTTGAAGAACATTGCCCCCTTGAGTTGGTCAAGAAGGTCATCAATCCTAGGAATGGGGTAGTGGTTCCTGATTGTGATTTTGTTCAAGGCTATGTAATCAATGTAGAGTTGTCAAGTCCCATCCTTCTTATGCACCAGTACAATCGGGCTTCTGCAAGGGGAGGAGTTGGGTCTGATGTGCCCCTTTTGAAGAAGCTCTTGGACCTGATGCCTGATTTCTTCATTCTCCATTAGTGAGTGCCGATAGACTAGCCCATTAGGTAGAGGTGCGTCGGGGGTCATATCAATGGGATGCTTGACTTGGCAATGTGTCGGTACCCCTGTAGGTGAGGCAAAGATGTCTCTGTATTATTCCATGATCCCATCCACTTACTTATGCTGCAAAGAGAGGCGTTGTGTAGAGGCCACAGATGTGGCGAAGAGCTTCTTCTTATTGTGAGCACAGATCACAAAGAAGATGAACTTCTCGGTCTGTGAAATTACCTTACTGCATTGCTTAGCATAGATTAAAGAAATAACAGTAGGCGGTGCCTGTTGGGTATGTGTTATATTCTTTGCATGTGTGTGTGTGGGCATGTCAAATTCGACAATTGTGTCTAACGATCCCTCGTAGTAGTGCTCTTTGTGTCATGTGCACCAGGTGCTTTCCTAGGGGGGTCCTAGGGGGGGGCAGGTATGCCCCCCCCTGGTTACGTGCAATGCCCCGAAAAAAAAAAATCAGGCGGTTTTTGCTATTTTTAGCGATTTACTAAATTAATCCCGGATTAATGGATTAGGGTTTTGGTATCTATGAAATACATAAAAACATTGTATATATTGTATGGTGAATGGTGAAATTTGATATGATGAATATAAGAAAGGTTTTCTCGGTTGAGGGTTTCTAGTATAAATCTCTATGTACTATGTGAATGAGCCATTGATTAAATTCTATTTTGCTTAAGAATCTATATGCATTGCTTTACTTAACAGGTTTAAAACTTACATGTGGTATCAGAGCTCATTTTTGGCTTCAGAGGGACGCCTTTGTTGTTGAGGGTTTGGCTCGATCTTGATAGATCAAGTTTATCTTGGGTCTGTGATAAACCTGGGTTTAGTGGGAGATTTTGCAGTGGAGATTTGAGTGCAGAAAGAGGAATGGCGAGTTCTTCTAGAATCGAGATAGAGAAGTTCAACGGTAAAAACTTTGAGCTATGGAAGTTGAATATGGAGGAACTTCTTGTAGACAAAGAACAATGGATCTTTGTGGATCCTAGTACACAACCTACTAGTACGCAACCTACTAGCACACAGATGACTGGTACACAACCTACTAGTGCACAAATTACTAGTACACCACCTACTGGTATGTCGAAGGAATATTGGGAGAAGTTGGACAAAAGAGGAAGGAGTACTATTCGACTCTGCCTGGCAGATTCGGTGTTGTTGAATGTCTCAGGAGAATCTACATCCAAGGAACTATGGGATAAGTTGGGGAATTTGTATCAATCAAAGTCCCTGGTAAACAAGTTGTTTCTTCGAAAGAAGTTGTATCATCTTAGGATGGAAGATGGAGATTCTGTGACAGAACATCTAAATGCCTTTAATACTCTGGTAAGTCAACTTGGCTCTGTTAATATTACAATTGCAGAGGAAGATAAGTGTATTACTTTGTTATGTTCTTTGCCAGACTCTTGGGATAATCTGGTTGTAGCAATAGGTAGTAACACTCAATCTACATTGAAGTATGAGGATGTAGTTGCATCCTTGTTATCTGAAGAGATGAGGTGGAAAAGCATGGATGGTCACATCACAGATGCTTTATTTGTAAGAGGGTGTACCCAAGACAGGAACCCTAGTAAGCCTTCGAGGTGGAGATCTAAATCTACAGGAAGATCTAAGTCTCCAGGAAAATCTTTGAGGAAATGTTGGAAGTGTGGTAAAATAGGGCCTTATAAGAAAGATTGCAAGTCAAAGAAGGTTGAAAAACCAAGGGATCTCATAGTACCTCTTCCACAGAGGCGAAAACCTCCACTGAAGAAGGAGGTGATGTTTACCTGGCATCTAAAAGTACACATGTAGACTATGATGTATGGTTGATCGAATCAGGTGCGTCATACCATATGACTCCTCACAGGGAGTGGTTCTTTGAATATGAAAAATATGATGGTGGTGATGTATTCCTAGGAGATGAATCGACAACAAAAATCTGGGGATGTGGAAGAGTTAAGTTGCTGCTAAAAGATGGAAGGATTAGAACTCTCCCTAGGGTTATGCACATTCCAAAACTAGACAGGAGCTTAATATCTGTAAGCAAGATGGAAGATGCAGGAGTGGATACTGTATTTGGAAAGGGCATTTGCAAGATGGTACGGGGAGCAATGGTGTTGATGAGGGGAGTTTGGTGTGGAACTTTGTACAAGTTGTTGGGAAGCACTTATACTAATGGGTGTAACAATTATGTTTTCCCTGAGTACAAAAATGAAGGAGACAAGACCAATACTATCCCAGAAAAGAAGACCATGCTGTGGCATCAAAGACTGGGGCATATTGGAGAAAAGGGCCTGCGAACACTACACGGTAAAGGTATGGTTGAAGGTATGTCTAATTGCACTCTAGATTTTGATTTCTGTGAACACTGCATATATGGTAAACATAATCGAGTAAGATTCCCATCTGGTGCTACAAGAGAAAAGGGGATCTTAGAGTTGATACACAGTGATGTGTTTGGACCTGTTCCTGTTCCATCCCTAGGTAAATCTGTGTATTATGTTTCATTCATAGATGATTTTTCAAGGAACACATGGATTTATTTTCTTAGAAAGAAATCTGAGGTATTTGATAAATTTAAAGAGTTTAAGGCTCTGGTAGAAAATTAGACAGAGAACAAAATAAAGGTATTGAGAACAGATAATGGTGGAGAATTCTGCAGAAATGAATTCGAATAATTCTATAAGAAGTGTGGTATAGCAAGTTAGAAGACTACTCCATACACTCCTCAATAGAATGGAGTTGCAGAAAGGATGAACAAGACGCTGATGGAAAAAGCAAGGAGCATGCTCAGCGGTGTCAGGTTAGGACAAGAATTATGGGCAGAGGCAGTGGGTACATCATGTTACCTGGTCAATCGATCACCTTCATCAGCGTTGGATGATAAAACTCCACACGAGGTATGGTCTGGAAAGAAACCCTCTCTTCAACATCTTAGAGTGTTTGGTTGTGATGCTTATGTACATG
>ML798317.1:17087-39682 GCA_009831015.1 Picea engelmannii | reverse complement strand
TTTGACATGAAGGATCTCGGTGCTGCTAACTTCATTCTGGGAATGGAGATTAAAAGAGATCGTGCAAACAAGAAACTCTGGTTGAATCAGAGAAAATATGTTGAGACGATATTGTAGAGGTTTAATATGCATGGAAGTAAACCAGTCAAGGTTCCTATTCCTATAGGTGTAAAGTTATCTGTAGATCAGTGTCCCAAGACACAGGAAGAAGAAGAGGACATGTCCCATGTTCTGTATGCTAGTGCAGTTGACAGTTTGATGCATGCAATGGTCTGTACTAGATCGGACATTGCACATGCAATGGGAGTTTTGAGTAGGTATATGTCAAAACCAAGGAAGGATCATTGGACAACAGTAAAGAGGGTCTTCAGGTATTTGCGTGGCACTACCAAGTATGGATTGTGCTACCAAGGAAGACCAGGATTGGACAAAGTGGTGGACATATGTGGCTTTGTTGATGCAGACTGGGCTGGAGATCTGGATCACAAAAGATCTACAAGTGGGTATGTGTTTAACCTATTTGGAGGAGCAATCATTTGGATGAGCAAAAGACAAGCTGTAGTGGCACTCTCAACTACAGAAGTTGAATACATGGCAGCCACTCATGCAAGCAAGAAAGCAATATGGTTACAGAGATTGTGTTCAGGTATTGGGTTGGTACAACAAGCAGTGAGATTAGATTGTGACAGTCAGAGTGCAATATTCCTGGCAAAGAACCCAACTTATCATTCGAAGACAAAGCATATTGATGTTCAATATCACTTTGTGAGAGACATGGTTGAGGAAAAGAAAGTGTTACTGGAAAAGGTTGACACTTTGAAGAATGTTGCAAATTCATTGACAAAGTCTGTGAGCACAGAAAAATTCTCCTGCTGTAGAGTAACAATGGGCATTGTTGACTATATATAATCTTGTGGACCCTTGGATGCAAAGAAAACAACAAGTGGGAGAATGTTGGGTACGTGTTATATTCTTTGCATGTGTGTGTGTGTGGGCGCGTCAGGTTCGACAACTGCATCTGATGATCCCTCATAGTAGTGCTCTTTGTGTCGTGTGCACCAGGCGCTTTCCTAAGGGGGTCCCGGGGGGGGGCAGGTATGCGCCCCCCCCCTAGTTATGTGCAGCATTTGGGGTAGTGGCCCAAAAAAAAAAAATCAGGTGGTTTTTGCTATTTTTAGCGGTTTACTAAATTAATCCCGGATTAAGGGGTTAGGGTTTTGGTATCTACGGAATACCTAAAAACATTGTATATATTGTATGGTGAATGGTGAAATTCGATATGATGAATATAAGAAAGGTTTTCCCATTTGAAGGTTTCTGGTATAAATATTTGTGTACTATGTGAATGAGCCATTGATTAAATTCTATTTTTCTTAAGAATCTATATGCATTGCTTTACTTCACAGGTTTAAAACTTACAGTGCCACCTTTGGGATCCTGTACAATTGTCTACCCAAAGTAATAATAACACTGCAGGGTCTAGATTCATACATATCATGACGCTTCCACAAATATGGTTGTCCTAAAAGAACATCACAAACTTCAAGGGGAGCAATATCACAGATTACCTCATCTTTGAAAGGCTTGATGTCGTAGGGCAGACGACATTGTTGGCTAACGCGAAGATATCTTCCTTGATGAAACCAACCAATGGTGTAGGGTTGTGGGTGCGGTGTCATTGGCAGGTCCAGTTGTTTGATGACATCTACTAAAATCAGGTTCTTCTTACTACCACTGTCGACAATGAAATGAATCAGAGCTCCCTTGACCCACATATACGAGTGAAAGAGGCGTTCCCCTTCCTCTGGTTCTTCTGGTTCGTTGGGCCGAACTTTGGTGGTAGCGACCATGGGATTGGGTTCAACATCGATAATCCACTTCCCTCCTTCATGATTTGACTCGGAATCAGAATTGGCCTCGGACTTGGATGCCTTCAACTCGGCCACAACGGACTACTCGGAGTGGCATTCGTCGGTGTTTTGCCAAGGACTTTTATGGTACTCACACAATTTTCCCGTGTCTTTCTTCATCTTTTCATTGCCCTTCTTGTGTTGCAGCTTGAACGGATTGTCCTGAGGGAGGCCATATCGACTTGGTCCTTTGTTATGTGGGTTCGAGCTGCATTTTCCTTGCTTCGGCTGTGAGGGGTTTGCAGATCCAAACTCTCGTTGTTTCTGCTTAAATGTGTGCTCGATCTTGACAGCGTATCTATAAGTCGTGCCCAACAAGGTGATGTCCAAGAATTCCATTTCTGTCTGAATGTATCGTTGCAAAAAAACATGGTATTTGAGCACCAGATGATGCTCAGAATATTTTATACCCAATTTGGTGCATAGGGTATGGAAAATATTGGTGAAGTATGGTACTGTCTAGTCCCTTTCTTGATGTAGGGTGGTCCATCTGGTGTATTGGTCCTCGTAGCTTCCAACACGGTAGTGTTGTTCTTTAATGGCATCTCGGAAGGAATCCCATGTAGGGGCCACCACAAAAATTGTCGATTCCTCCACGACCCTTTTCTCAGAGTAAGTATCCCACCAATCTTTCACATGGGGAACGACCTTGAGGAGTGCAAAAGTGATCTTTTCCCTATCGGAAAAATTGTGGATCGAAAAATATCCTTTGAGCAGACTCAACCATTTATCTACAACATCTTCATCTATCAATCCTTCAAATAATGGAATATCAAAATTTACTTATACCTTGAAGGGGGTTGCATGGCCACTTGATGAAGATGCTTCTCCTGTGGGCAGTCGTCAAAGGATCTGCATGAAGTTGTCCATCATTTTGTTCCTTTGTTGCGCAAGGGATTCCTCGAGCAACATCTTAATAGGATCTCCTACTCCATCATCTTTATTTTCGTCTCCCATGGGTTGTTGTTGGGCTTGGCACGGTCGATCTAGTAATGGCTTGATGGGTTCTAGTCCCAACTTCTTGTACCCAGACCTTGTTAGGGACATGCACGAAGAAAAATAAATGAAGAGCAGACCGATCTGATACCACTGATCTGGATTTAGGAGCTGAACGAACTGATTAATAGACTGAATACAATAAACACAGATATATGGAGAACAACACAAATATCCAGTGAACAATATCTTCTATTAAATAATGAAATAGGCTGAAACTGTAAAACTGCAGAACTGAAACTTGCTTGAATGGTGGTAGCCATCTCTGAGAAGAGATGTGGTTGCTACACGCATCCGTCTGAGCAGAATTGATTACAATGAGGCTCCATAGGCCCCTTTCATATTACTCATGAATGTCAAAACCCTAGACATCCAAAAACCTAACCCTAGGAGGTGAAACACCAAAAGTCATGGGGGCCCTATGGGTAAGTTGGTGTAATTTGGTACCTCAACTTCCTAGGGTCATAACTTTTGCATACAACCTCCGTTTTAGGCGCGTGATAGCCCGTTGGAAAGGTATTTTAGATAACTACACATTCTATTGTTATAATATGACTATGTCTACAGTCTGACTATGGTGAGCCAAAAAAAATGTTTACGGCCTCAAAACAACCCTGAAAGTACAACAAGATGTGCTGACATGAAAACATACAAAATAATCCAAATGGATTAGACAGGAGGCCACCCATATCCACCTGGAGAATGTGTAAGGCTTCAGACAACCCCAAAAGTGTAGAACTCACAATTATAAAGCAGTACAAAAATACGTGTTGAACAAAAACGAACATGAGGAGCCAATTGGAATAGGTGGGTGGCCACCAATATCCACCTGGATCAACAACCATGTGAACCTATTGAATTAGTCACTATACCCAAAACTAGAAAATGTCTAGCTTGACTTGAAGCTACTCTACAAGAAGCAAAAAGACTCAAAGCCCCAAGTGGCACCTTCATAGAAAGAAAAAATCCCAAACGATTCTCTAGTTATGCAGCATGTATGACAAAGCTTATAAATGAAAAACCCACCACATTTGAAGAAGCAACTCAGAAGAAACAATGGAAATAAGCCATGAAAGAAGAACACCAATCCATCATGAAAAATGATGTATGGGAAATCATGCCTAGACCCAAATAAAAATTAGTGGTAACTTCAAAATGGGTCTATAAAATCAAACATGCAGCAAGCGAAAGCATGAACAAATACAAGGCAAGGTTCGTAGCTAGAGGGTTCTCCCAGAAGGAGGGAGAAGATTATGACAAAACCTTTTCTCTTGTTTCCAGATATACTTCTATTAGAGCCATTATATCTCTTGTTGCCTCTATGGGATGGAGCCTACATTAGATGGATGTAAAGACAACTTTCCTCAATGGAGCAATTGAAGAAGAAGTATGCATTGAACAACCTCAAGGCTTTGAAGTACATTCCAGAGATACTCATGTTTGCAGATTAAAGAAAGCCCTGTATGGACTCAAGCAAGCTCCAAGAGCTTGGTATGCCAGAATAAACAATTACTTAATAAGACTTGGTTTCTCTAAGAGTCATGCAGATCCAAATCTCTACTACAAAGTTGTGAACAATGCACCTGTGATTCTACTGCGATATGTCGATGACTTATTCTTGACAAGTGTAGAGTCTCTCATCACTAAATGTAAGAAGGAACTAGCTTTTGAGTTCGATATGAAAGATCTTGGTCTCATGCACTATTACTTGGGACTAGAAGTATGGCAGAAGCATGGTGAATTCTTCCTTGGGCAAGGAAAGTATGCAGTTAAGATTCTTCAGAAATTTGGAATGATGGATTGCAAATCCATGGCCACTCCTATGACCACAAATATAAGAAAAGTAAGAGACTCAAATTCTAATCCAGTAGACCCATCCCTATATCGGCAATTGATTGGGTCATTTATGTATCTAGTAAATACTCGACTAGATATTTGCTTTGTTGTAAAAACCTTAAGCCAGTTCTGAGTGGAACCCAGACATGAGCATTGGATAGTTGCAAAGCATGTTCTAAGATATATTTGTGGGATTCTAAATTATGGTTTAAGATACACCTCATCCAGTGATATACAAATTCATGGATTCACAGATTTAGAATGGGCAGGGAGTGCAGAAGACAAAAGGATTACTTCAGGGATGTGTTTTAGCTTGGGCTTTTCTATGATATGATGGGCCAACATGGAACATAAGTCTGTCGCTCTCAACACAACAGAATATATCACAGCATGTGAGGCATGTACCAAAGCAATATGGTTGAGAAAGTTGATTTCAAGATTATTTGATTAGGTACCATATTCGACCATAATATACTATGACAATCAAAGTTGTATAAGCCTATCAGAACACCCAGTGTTTCATGACCGATCGAAACTCATTAAGATCAAATACTACTTTATTCGTGATAAAGTTCAGGAAGGAGAAGTGAAACTCCAGTATATATCCACGGATGAGTAGGTAGCAGACATTTTGACAAAGCCTTTGTCCATGCTAAAGTTTGCGTACTTAAGGGACAAGATGGGGTTTGTGGAGACAACTCCCTTAGCTAAAAGGGAAGAGATGGCTCCCCAAGTTGGGAGGGAGAATTGACATATATTATTGATTTATGGGCAGTCATTTTCCAGTTTGAAAAATGGTCTAGGTTGGGTAGTTCCTTTCCAGTTTGAAAAGTGGTTTGAGATTTCTGATGGACAGGCATTTTCCAGTTCGGAAAATGGTCCACATTGGACAGTCATTTTCGTAATGAAAATGGTCTGATAGATTCCTGATGTACCATAGACAATGATTCCCCTTGTGGATAGTGTGGGGTAATGGTCTAGGACAATCATTCTTCTTGGCAGTCACTCTAAGTAGTGGTCAAGTAGAATGGTCCACCTCATCGAACAATCATTCTTTCGAAGTTCACAATTGTGAGCAGTTTTGAAGAATGGTTTGTTTTGGAGGTTGGTGCAAGACAATAATTTCCTTAGGAAATGGTCCAGACAATCATTCCCTAGGGTAGACTCATTCTCTCCAGGTTTCACTATGATTAGTTTCGGAGGAATGGCCCAGTTAGGTGAATGTTCCATGTTCAACAATCAGGGACAAAGATTCCCTAGGGCAAACTCATTCTCTCCAAGTTGCACTATGATTAGTGCTGGAGGAATAGCCCAGTTAGGTGAATGGTCCAGGCTCAGAAATCAGGGACAATTATTCTTCTATGCTTGAGAAGAATAGTCCAGATAGCCCATGGTTGATGTTTTACCTTTTGAGGGCAGATGCTCTTCCATATCTCATAGATGTGAGTGGAAGAATGGCCCAGATAACTCAGTTTGTATCATGATATTGTTTATGAAAATTGATATTAGATGATATGATTGTTATAGATATTGTATGTCTCTAGACAGTAGTTGTATACTACTATGAATAGACACAATTGTGTTCTATTGGATGGCATTGTTTTGATTGCCATGGAGGCTATCTAGTTGGATAGTGATGATGATACTACCGGTTGAATGGTCTGTTTGTGCTCAAGACCATTTCCTTTTGTACCTCCCTAGATAGGAGGGAGTGTTGATATTATGGTAGTTTCGGGAGGTATTAACCTCCACTTTTGACCATTGGCGAGACTAGAATATTCCAGGAAGCAAGAAGAAACCCTAAAGCATTGGACACAACCCTAGAAGACAAGTCAACTAAAGAAAATAATTAATATTGAGTTTTTAGCCTCCATAAAGAGAAGTCGGCCCAGACAGCTAAGGAGGAGAAATATAAGTACATGATGCCAGAGCTAATTTGGCACTTATAGCTCGCAACTACAGAAATTTAGTCGTGCCCAAGTCTGGAGAGTAGTTGCAGCTGCAACTACTGCAACTTGTAATTTTGGTCTCTCTGGGTCGGAATTTCTTATCAGTCTTGGTTATCTTTGCTTGGTGCATTAGCCTTGGTTGGCTATTGATTTGCTACCAGAATTATTCTCTCTGTCAAGGTTAAGGTGCTCAAGGGTGGAATTTGTGCCTATGGTTGGGTGACAATATTGTTATATTGTCCATGGTTAAATAGCACACCCATTTTTCTAACATGCGTTGCCTCTAGCAAGCCCTCATTTTCTACTTTCAAGTACAAAGACTTTGCTCCTAGTTTGCATGGTTGTAGGCTTGGACTAAATGGAAGAATTTTGGGGCCACTTGACAGATGAGGAAGATTTCGACTAGGGCATGGGGTTTCCAAATAAACCGAGGAGTTTATCTTCAGGAAATGTAAGGGGATGTCCACTACGGCCAAGAGGGATTGCAAAAGCCAGTGATCAATTAAGATTAGAAGGGTAAACTAAGGAAAGTGCACCCAACAACTCTGAGATATTATAGGGTGGGGTTTGACATTAACAGGGGCAAATGACACCAAGGACAAGAGTGGCAGTAAAACCAAGAGAAATGCATTGAGGAAATCAAAATTTCCTTGTGAGATGATAAGTTGGAGAGGGTATACAAAGCTATTGCAAGGGAGCTAGATAGGGTAATGGGATACCTCCATCACTCAAGCTTACCAACATCCCAATTTGAAGTCGAATTGCCCTCACTCTATTGAAACCAAACTATTATAATCACAATAACCCATAGAAAACTAGAAACATAATGGCAAGAAGGAGAGCTTGAGATACTAACCAACTAGGTTTGACTCAGACTGAGAATGTTGTGTCCCGACCCAAAGCTAACACACTTGTCTCATTCTTGGTATCCATACACAACCAGAGCATTGTCGTTTCTAGAAATGAGCCTAGGTTTCAAATGTTGCATCCGTGTATTTTCAATAATTACAAGGGGTCTCATCAACCCGTGCACGTAATGTTTCAAGTTGTTATCCAAACAGAATGCCCTTGGATCAATTCCCACCATCCTTCCACTGCCATGGAGAATCATTAATTCAACTATCCACCTTCACTTTGGGCTACTTCCAAGCACATGGGAAACATTCTGGAGCTGCCCCTTATCGTGGCACTTTGAATGCATGCACAAGTACCCCATCTTGGTAGATAAGTTCATCTTGTTTTTTTTGTTTATTTTTTTTTAAACTTGTAAAATTCATATTAAAAAAAACTATGTTTTAGACATGGGAAGAGTCATTACATATTTCAAAAGGGGCCTTGAGATTTAAAACTCAAGCTGAGATTTTTCATTGACTGAGATAAACCACACTGCTAGTCCTGAAATTGACTTACTACTACTATAAAGCCTAATGTACCATCTATAGAATAAACAAAGTGTCAAAATACATAAACATAGCATATTGATTAAATGTTGTCTAAATGAGATTCCTCTTGAGCATCCTCAAAGGCGATCGGTGTCGAGTTAAGATCTGTAAGTTGGTTAGGAGGAGTTGGAAATGAAGTCGCTTTCGAAAGTGCATGAGTGGTAGTTAACGGGGTTAGGGAGGCATACCTGAAGCTTATTTCCCCTACCTCAATGCATATGGCATCCACTTCGTCCTTTAACTATTGGAATCCTTGTCTCTGCAAAACTAGTAAGTTCATTGCAATTTTCCTCTGGGCTGAGGCATTTTGCATGTTGATTTGCAGTGTGTTAACCATATTGACCAAGGCCTCATGTTCTTCCTCTTGAAGCTCGCGATGCCATCTAGCAACTCTCATCTTCCTGTTAGCCATGGTGCATGCTCGAACTCCAAACTGGATCGATTTTGAAGAAAGCTCCTTCCAAAAATGAACAATAGGAATTGCAACCTGGAGTTTGGAAGTTTTATCAACCTCCAATTCTTCACCACCCCGATACATATAATTCCCCTTGCATCGAAGATCTGTGAAGATATCTTGATGTTGGGTGATGAGTCACCACCCTGGATGATGAATGAACCACAACAAACTTCCATGCCCACCAAAGAGATATCCAAGCATGCAACAAGCCTCTATCCCAACAATTCCATCATTACAGGCTATGGGTAAGGATCGTCGACGAAGAAATGATGTTAGGAGGGTACATATGCGCACCATATCCATGAACTCGGCCTCAATAAAATCTTGTGGATCCGACCATGTGAGAAATGTCATTAAAGGGAACTTGTGGGAAAGTACTCCAGACTCTAGAAATGCATGCATTAAAAGGAGGGTACATCCACCTGTCCTCCTCTCTATCGAGAACGTGCTCCAACATATGCTACCACCCATCAGCCCAAGCCTCATCCAAATGTGCCATGCGAAACTATGCTTATATTTCCTAGTTTCCTTAGTTGGTGGGTCCTTCCCCTAGGGAAATACACTTGTGTGTATAACCATCTCGACTCGCATTAGGGGATAAAATGTTGTGCTATCCAAGGGGATATGCTTATTGAAATGTGAAGCAACATTGGAGTCTAGGAGATGGGAAATTAATAAAATTATCCAACTTAACCTTTGATTACGATGGACTTATATTATACCTTCAAAGCATGATTTCTATTGGGGTTACATTATAGTTTTATAAAAAATTGTTTTAAGATTGATTATTGACGACTCAACAACAAATTGGTTCTCTACAACTAATTTAAACTTGTGGGTGAGTGTAAGATAAAAAAAAATTTCAAAGTAGCATTATAAATTCATACATCACATTTTCATTTAATAACTACAAATAATATGTATGATTGTTAATTTCAATTTATGGGCGAATGTAAGAAAAATAAAGTTTTGCAAGTGGTATTGTAAATTCATATATTTACATTTTCATTTAATAACTACAAATAGTGTGTATGATTTTTATAAAAAAATGTTTATATTTTGTTTGAATATGATTGAAAATGTTGAACCTCGATTGTACATGCAAATTAGCTATCATGTTGATGTTAGCATGATGGTCATGTTGACATGGACATAGAAAGGACATAAGGATGGTGCAATGCTTCTACAAAACCCACTTGTGATATATTACATGCACGTTGTATCATGCACATGTTTTATTGTGACAAAACACATAGTGATTGTGTTTTTTCTCCATTTTGTTGAGTTATCAATAAATAAAGAGCATGTTTTCCTAATCTAAATGTTGGTTAAGAAGGCATTAGGAAATATAACATTTATGATTATGAGAACCCATGCATTTAGCAATTGAAATCTCATAGACTCAACATTGGATTTCGAGTACATTTGTCTTCGTATTTTTCTGTAAAATTCAATCATTCTTGAACATATTATTCAGTTAAAGGATTTGTTGATTTCAAATTACATGTATGTAAAAAACCCATTAAGGCCAAAATTGAAAATTTAAAAATGGACCGACATGGATGGATGAATAACAACACCAATATCCTCCTAGGCTTAAAAATCAACCTAATCCACCTCCATTTACAAGCATGAATATCCATAATAGGATAAAGAGATTGAGTTGCTTAGTGCACATATTTAAACAACCACAATTTTAAGCATCCTTGGCTAATACCATGGATACCATGATTCGATCAATTAGCCAAGCATAATGCCATTTGTATCTTTTGGCTACACAAAGGGAGGATAATCATATGTAATAAGCCAAAAGTCTTTCTCATAAACATATCAAATAGCTCAAGATCTCCAAATCTACTAGATTGGTGGAGTTTAGGAACCCTGGAATTGGTTAAAATTTCCTGGAGGATAAATGCCCATTTATGTTGATCAAAGCACCACTGAATAAATTTGTACCAACTGGAAGGACATATGATGCTAAATGTCCATTTATGTTAATCAAAGCACCACTGAATAAATTTGTACCAACTGGAAGGACATATGATGCATGGTTTTTTTCCACACCCCCCACATTAATGAGGAGATTATGTTGTGCTCATGTGGGAAGTTAGATGTAGAGTTCATGCAATTGCAACATTTTGATGTCCTAGAATTTCAACTACTTCTACTTTTGTCCCCCAAAAATGAAACCAATAACAATGTTGTTTGGACAAGTTTATCATAAACGTCAATTTATATGCTTGTAAGAGACAACCAATGCCATTTTTCATTTGCTATATTGGAGAAAAATGTATATTTATATGATTAAATGCCAAAAAATTACCATGTTTTTAACATCAATTCTCAAAGAACCATTTTGATGATGGACCGAGGATTTCAACATCTAGGATTTCAATGATTTCATTCTTGAAATTTACAAACTACTAATTTAGGGTGTAATTTTCAATAAATGGTTAAATTCCTTAAAGATTTACTATTAATATTTAATGGTTAAAAAGGTTCCAATGATTTAGGATGTTGGGGTCATAGAATGGTCAAACAACACGTAACTATGGTCTACTTTACAAAGATGGAGAATTGCACTAAAACATGTCACTGCAAATTTCACGTCATGGCTAGACAACAAAAGGTATTTACATAGATCTATAGATTTGTGGGTAAAAACATTGCAACAATTGTCTAGTCACCTAATCAATATACTTCAACCCATTCTTAGATTTATGGGTAGATCACATTGAGATAGTTTCACTGACAACTAGATCATGCAATCATTGTAGTGACATAGTCACACTAACATTCAACCACATAATTATGCACACCATGGCACACATTTTTTAATAATGAGTTATAGTTGGACATTGCAACAACCATGTACAACAAGTGTTGCATGGCAGCTTAATCCCTGTCGGGCTAGAGATGGAATATGATGGAAAATGGTGATGGTAAGAGCTGGAATATGCTGGAAAATTGTGTTGGTAAATGTTGGGAATGAATCTCTATGATAAAGAACCCCAGTCTTCTAGTGTCACAATACAGAACTTGCATAATTATTGTATTGCCATAGTTTTCTTAGTTTACATGATGTCAATTCTTTTACATCATAAAAATGACAATCCATTCATAATGTACAAACAACACCAACAACCAATATTCAAATGAGAAAAATTTGTGATAAGGATGACATTTCATTAAAGCCTCTATTTTGATCAATCATGTTGGGTGGGTAAGAAACTAGGCTAGTAGGCGTAGAGCAAGGAGAAATATGCCCAAAGGAAAAAAACTACATCATTGTATATAAGTTTCATCATTAAGGGAAAAAACTAGACCATATAAGCTTCATCATTAAGGATTATAAGTAGTCTATGCCTAGTTAAGTATGTCATGGCCTCATATAACAATTAATTTGAAGCCATTTGCAATCCATCTCGTGGAAACACGTAGATGAAATACCGAGGTCATATGGAGACCTTCAATAGGTCTACTGCAAGTGCTATTGGAAGAGATAGTCATATTAAGGTTTAACGAAACCTATAGTGATGGATGAAATCCTCGACAAGGGAAATGCCACTTCGCTTTGTTTAATGAGCTTGACACTAAGAATATGTTAAGAGCCTTCTACTCATGTTACTAGCCAAAATAAATAACCCGAATGTCCTTTCACATTGCTCGTAACTACCCAAAGGAATGAATGATACTCAAACCCCAATAGAGAAATGCATCGTGACACTCACATGCGTTATAAATGTGTAATGAAATATTCAAAATTTCATATAAGAGAGCTACAAATTAACATCTTTTATTCATATTTATACACATCAATATCACTGAACGTTTTATTTTATTGACGGGCCTGGGCTCCTCAAACTCCCATCTCATCACCTCTTTATGTAAATAAAAGAATGACGTCTTTGTTAATGTACATTTTAGTGATAAGAAACATTTCAATATTTTTCGAAGTACATTACTAAATAGATATTACTTGACATATGTTTATTTTAAGAGCATGTCATATGTTGAGATGAAGAAAAATAAAACATAAAATATAAAGCTGAAGAAAAAAAACATAAAATATAGAGACCTAGAGAGAGAAATACATACGATAATCTAGTCCTGAGAGCGGTATGGAACTTTATTGGTGTGGCCATAAATAAGTCTCTATTTGCAACCACTTCTTAACTCATATATAATATAGAATTATTGTCACTTGTCCCCATAAACAATTATCGTCTCTCTCTGTAGAAATAGAGAGACCATCATCTCTGATAATTTCGCCCCATACTTGTTGGTTTGTCACAAGCCATGAAGAGGCTGAGACACAAACAAAGAGGAGGAGGAGTGGACAATTCAATTATATTCAATGGAAATGATAAGCTTTAGAAATATGATGATGCAAGCGAGCGTGCGAAGGAAGTTGCATGCACCCACTTCCCGGAGTTACTTCTCATCAGAGTAAGCACATTTATTATTATAAATCGATCTTCAACATATAATATACCTTGCTCTGATACAAACCCTGCAATTTAATATTTCTCATGATTTGCAGGGGCATGGGTCACATGGATGGGCTTTAGTGGGTGTTAACAAATTATTTTGCACGCCTGATGACAATTTGAAGAAAGATGAAGAGAAAGAGGATGCATGGTGGGTTCCCCACCCAAAAAACCACAATTTCTATCTAGAGGGCCACTAGAAATTGATCGAGGACGTTAACAATCACAAAACGATGCATGAACAACAAACGTAATTGGCTTCGATCATTGGAGGACGTTCATAAACCACCCCACCATATTGATCTCAATACTTATATCACCTCCGACTAACTCTAATTTGATTATTTGGACCACGTAAATATGTTATACACTCTACTATGACCATCTTTTAAATAATATATAATGTTATTAATTTGGATTCGATGGCTTAATCTACATTTTATGTTGTTTTTTACTCGATCTTCATCATAACCATAGCGAGGAGCTAAGAAAGAGTATACATGTTTATATATCTCTGGATGAACTATATTTAACAAGTAATTACATTTGACAGATTAGTGTTCATTTATGTGAAAGTGTTTTCTATCACATGATTTAAAGTGAATCCTATAACATAACTTAGAAGCTATAATTCATATTAAGGTTAAAAAGTCATTAAACCAAAACCAGATCCCTCGTAACCTATGTAGCCTAAAAATTAATTAAACTCAAAAATAGGATGAACCCTCTAAACTCCTCTAAAAATCTACGAGTACGTTTTAACCGTTCCATGTTGTTTTAAAAAAAATCATACTGTGACACATGGTCTCTCCAACCACTATAACCTCACAAAAAAGTTTTGATAAAGTGACCTCACATAAGGAGTACTTGTTATTATTAATATAAATAAGATGAAAAGTTTTACCTAGTTGTACGGATTCTGGATAAACCTTATGAGCATCTCCCCCGCCACCGCCACAGACCTGCATTTTCATATTGTTGGCCGCACCAGGTGATGCATCCTCACTGGCTGGTACTGGCTATTGTTGGGGAGACACCACCATACCCACGATGTCTTTTGAGTAGCAATCCATGGTGACATCACATTGAGTTGTACCAACACCTAATGCCTTTTTTTTGAGAGATATCTGCTTTTTTTTTTTAAGGATTTTCAAGAATACCAACACAAATAATGTTTCTCACAAGAATGGCCAAAATAACAGAAAATATGAGGACATGAGAGAAGATATTATGGATGATAGAGGCCCGGAAAAAACCCTTGAATATCAAATGTATTATGGAAATAAATGAAATCGATAATGGTCGCTTGTGGTAGGTAGAGCGAACGTAATTCCAACAAGGGTGGCCATATTAATTGTTACCCAGGGGAACACCCATCAGCTTCGTTTCTGACACGAGTCATACATGCATAGCTGCAATCGTGGTTATCTAATTAATTACAAATTAAACGCAAATTCAATTTAATTAAAAAAATTACACCTAAATCTGTTTGATGCGTCCCCACCGTTAATTTAATTAGACACAAATTAAATACATACAAACTAACCTAATTAATTTAAATAGATGCAAAGCACATCTAAATTTGTTAGCTGGCACCTGCCTGCCATGCTGCAAACCCCAACATGTGGTTAACCATGTGGGTAGCAGTAAGAATGACATCACACTACCGCGTACCATGCGCCTTTACCCCTAAACCTTAACAAACTAATTCCCTTGAAGTATATAGCACTAATTGGGCATGCTGATATTGGCAGAGCTTTTGTCCCCAATTTCTCAGCAGGGTTTTAGGGATCCTTAGATTTATGCGGATATATCCCGCAACAGAACCTGTTCATCTCAGTCTTGGATAGAATATAGTAATACGGTTTTGTATGTGTGAAGTATTCTTTTAATTATTCTCTGCGCAATTTTATTCTATAGTAGTTTGGTTACTTTTTCGTGGATAATATTTGGGTGACAACCAGAGAGAGCACGCTCGTGTAAATTCATGGACATTCATGTACAACACATGCGTCAACTCTCTTGTTGTTACCCAAAATATATTCATGAGGTCTCTTTTAATGAAATGAGAAGCTAACATTCAAGGAGCATAATTATATGTAGTCATCTTGACAGATTTCAATAAAGAGACTGATGGCAAGCTTTCATTGAAACAAAGAGCAAAATCCAAGGAGAAGCATAATTATATATGCAGCCATTTTGAGTGATTTCAGAACACTGACTGATAACGAGCATTTTAATGGTGTCAAATATTTAAAAAGGAGAGTGCTTCACTGAAGGGAAATTTGCAAAAGACAACGTCATTTCACAATATTTGGGTAAGGTTTCATTACACATTATATAATCTACAACAAGAATTCTAAATTTTCTGTTGTCTAATAAGCATCCTCATTGCTTAGTAAAACACCCATTGACAGTCCTCATTTCTTGTTCTGTTTTATTTCTAGAATGTTGATTTTACAAATAGGAAAGAAGCCTCTGCATAATCTCCTAGGTATATCTATTCTATGCTTACTCTGCTACTGCTGGATAAACTACACGTCTGGGGCTAGAAGGGTGATGGTAAAGCTGGTGGTGTAGGTAGTAGTGGAGAAGCTGGATCCGTTAGTGAAACAACAACCATTGTTGGAGTAGACCCCTCACTGCACTCGGCTTCAGAACCAACGACGATGAGCTAATGGATAGAAAGGAGAAGCAAGGTTGGTTCTCCCCGTGAGCCCTAAGTAAACCTATTAAGAAATTTAGGAAAATCAAGTGACAAAATAAGTTCTTATAATAATCTTGTTCTTTCCGTTAGGCATTCAAAAATGAATGTGTTAAGAACACACCATAAAAAAATTTAGTTTGTTTACTGATAATACATACCAAGTTTTGGTTGAGCATTGAAAATTGAATTTGTTGAGAGCAGACATTAAAAATTTACTTGATTTGTTGAGTACAGATAGTAAAATTGTAATTCTCTCACCACATAGGATTTCATTTTCAATGCACATCAATGATAGATTTCATTACAGTAAGAAAAAGAATCTGTCTCCTTTATATAGAAACCTCGGGAAAGGTAATAAGCTATGAAGAACAACTAGTCTTATCAGTTTTTATCTACTTCACTTTTTTGGGTGTATAAATACATGCAACATAAACATAGTAGCATAGGTTGAGAAAACCAAGAATAGCCAAAAGCCATTACTGTCAACTCCCAGACCACTCAGATAGAAGGAAATTCCCAAGCTTCTCATGTTATCAAGGACCTGATCATAGAAATATTCCTGCAATCCTACCAGTGTAAATACATCTGTTATTCCCAGCAAAACAAACTGAGGAATTAACCAAAAGATACTGAGAGGGATTGCAGTTTTTGGGGTTTCAAGCAAGCCATGGGTACTTGCTACATGGGTTCTCCTCTTTTCTACTAGAGTTGCGCTCACCATGCAAAGAATAGAGAGGAACATGCCAATTTCAATCCTCTGAAAAACAGTTATTCCACGCTCATTTCATGTTATTTAAAATGGTCATATATAATTATGAAAACAAGTGCAGAAATGGTAGAAAATGTCAGAAGATAAGCTGGAGGGATTTGAAAATAGGAACCCATCTTTCTAGCCATGGTGCTGCCTTGCTTTATGAAAAATGATGTGCCCTGTGCTACTGTGATTCCAAACATTAAGCAAGATAACCAACGGAGCAATGGCTCAAAAACTAAAACTAATGAGTATCCATCTGGCACTGGGTCAAATACGATGGCTTATTAAATGGTGAGCTATAAATCAACCCGGGCTACTAGTTATCGAACAGGAAGAGGTGTTGTTTTTACCGCTGATATCCCTGCTTCTGTGGTATATTCCTATGTGGGCAAAACCACTAAATATACCCTTGCATATAGGGGTACTCCAACTAATGGCTTTCTTTGGATCTAGAAGCTAAGAAATAGGATGAAAATGCTTCTTCAAAACTACTAGGTAGGAAGCCGAAACTACCGATGTCGTTGGTTTCCTCTACTTGAGTTACAGTGCAGACTTTCCACGCATTTGGCTTCGCGCATCCATGGGTATGATCAGAAGAAGATTGCACCATTACGGTTGCTTTGTCTAGAAACCTAACTGGATGACAAACCAAAGAAGATATCAAATAATAATGGCTACGATTATCCACATTTTTAAGAGTTAATTATATTTGAATTTGTAGGTATTATTTCAAAGACAGTAGGATGGACATTCCAACACCCTATTGTAGTTAGGTTAAGATTATGGGGATAGGCATCTAAAGAACTCACCACAATCACTCAAATTTAAGACAATTGTTTTCCTCGAGGGAATTTAAAATCCTTTCCAATGCATGTGATCAGAACCCATTTAGCAATGGGGTGTTCTCTTAAGTGTCAATGATGAGGTTGGGGTCAATCGTTTAGCAAATATTTCCCAACTCTTTCAACCTACATATTAACCCCTTACTGTTGGAATCCTAACCCCATGCACACATTTATGAAGAGGAAAATTAGTGGCCATTCATAGGTTCCTACCATGTGTCTTTTATGCTTGAGGAGGAACTTGAGGTAGATACTATTGGCCACCAGGACTTCCACTGATTCCCTTCACTATAACTACCTATTTCATACCTTCACACACTCATTCAGTGGATTTCATCACAACTCACTGAGAGTGATTGGAAGGCTCTATTTCCTATGGTACATATGGTTATTACACTCATCAATGTTCTCATTTACCTAAGGTTCATCATTTATGAGAAGCAATTGCTAAAGCTAATGCTAACATCTCATAGGGGAAAGGTGGCAACCAATATAATCACCCTCCTTATTCTCAACCACTAGTGTTTAAAATTCCTTTTCCACCGCAAGGGTCAGTAACTATTCACCAAACAACTCCACCTTCCAATCCATGACCTACCTATACATTGCGTATAATCCATTCCTTTCAAAATATTTACATGAAATCTACATATATTTACCTTCAATATTGCAACTGACAGTATGGAATTACCCATTGAGCCCCCCCTACCAGAACAAGATGGCGCTCCACCCTCCACAAGATTTCCCTTGCAAATCTCGAGACCTAATTTTGGCCCTACTCCTAAAGTACCAAAGGCACCTTTACATCATACTACTCATAATCCACATGCAAGGACCACTCATAGCTATAATATAATGGATGACTTGGCCCAATATATAATATAATGGATGACTTGGCCCAATATTGAATTTCCATGTCATCCTTTAAAGTCCTTAAAACCTATCCATCACAATGAAATTCCTTACTATATATGTTGGTATATTTTTAGTCACAATGGTCTAAACACCAATTTCATTCATATAACATCCCATTTATAATTCATAGAATTTATTGAAATAAATAAATAGTTATTGAAACATCCTAATGAAAATGCATAAAGAAATATATCCCAATCAATGACACCATAAATTGCCATGGGAAAAACCTCCAACTGAGAAAAAACCCACCATAAAGTATAGTAAAATTTGTCTAAACTATTATGTTATATTTACAATACAAACCCTATTATGTTATATTTACAATACAAACCCTCGGCTTCCATTACAAAACCTAATAACATCAAAACAAATACTATACAACCATCTTTGATTATAATATTCATATACACACACATATATTACTCTAATTATTATCACCTCAAAACTACTCACTTGCACCATTTTCAACAGTTACACATGAATGCATCACTATTGGCATACATAACCTTCATTTTCGGCTCCTTACCACCACAGTATGGCCTCAAACTTGTTAGAATTAACCTAGTCAAGCCCTGAAATTGACTAAAAGTGGCCAGCACAAATATAGCCACTAATATGTGCATGTGGATAGTGTAGATATACCCCTGAAAAGCTACAACGCCCCTTAAAATCACCATTTTTTATTGTTTCTAACCCCCATCAATGCGCCCGAATTGCTATGATGGGATGTTAGCTATATGTGGACCTTGTTAAACCCTAATTTCTCTTTTTAACTTTGATCCAATCATCTTTAATCACTATAAGGAAGACCATTTCAAGGGGTTTATCCACTACACAACTATAAATAAATTATTTGAGGTTACTCCATCCATCCATCCTCATAAGTAAGGTTATGCTGCTAGAATGAAAATCGAATCTTGAGGACATCTTCCTATTGATCTCATATTTCTAGCCCAAGTACCTTAGTCATCAAATAAGGAGGGAGTCACAAGGACACCAAGGAATCCAAGGACCCATCCCAAGGAGGGGATTTGGAGCCCATTTAACTTCAACAAGCCAATCCACAAGTGTTTATTCTTTGCCTTCTTATTGTGGTAATGGAAATTATAAATGCTTACAAATCCTTATGTTCATGTCAAGTAGATTTCATTTCATGTTTTATATGAACTAGGGGTTGACATATGTAATTATATCTAGGGTTTTGTTTGATTCTATCACCATTTTTCTATGGCTCAATCCACAACCATTGAGTTTAAGGGGGTTTTGTCCACCCTTGTGATAAAAACCCACCAATTTTTCTATGGCTCAATCTCTCTCTACACACACACACACACATTCTATTGGCTTGCACGATTATCCCAAAAATAAAGAAATCCCCCCTTGGTGCTTAATTTTCCCCTAATAGGTTACTTTTAGTGATGGTTGGGGGTATCTACCCCCAACATTATCTAACAATGGAATGCTTGGTATCCTACTAGATACCCTTTGTGTTTGATTTACTCATGTTGTTTTTCTTTTTTCATTTTTAATGTTGTTGTTGCTTTTTTTCCTAAGAGAGATTGTGCTTGGGCTCCTGTTGGTCCACTTCCATGTATATAACTTCCTTGGACTCTGTTTCCTCACTAAATTTAGATATCTAAATCACATTTCTTATTGATTGTCCACTTATTGCTTCTTCTTCCACTTCCCACCTTCTATAATGTCGTTGTACTTGCGTGCTACTTGTGTTGATGTGTTCCTTGAGGGTTTTACCTCTAGGTTTCTCATAAATTTGGAAAAAATTACCAAAATATCTTCCTTTATCAAGTAAACTCAACTTGTGGCCTCTCATGTGGTTGATAAATTTGTCTGATATGTTTTGTATAATTTTTTCTCACCAAGATGTACTATTGATATACAAAGTCACTGATTACTATTCAAACTGACTTTTTATCATGCTTATTGCTTTGCTTATATTCTCCTTTTCTATTAGGTGATCCAATCCATTTATTTTATTGAACATGTTTATTCCCATTTCATCTCGAGAGACCACATTTTATTGGAACATCTTACATTTATTCCCATCCAATCGTTGCAATTGTTGTTGAAGGTTTGGGAGCTCTATGATTATTTCTTATGTTTTGAACCTTACTAGTTTAATGTCTTCCTCCTTATAATCTTTATGTTCAAAAAATTTCAAGTTCCTTCTTAAATCCAATAATCTATAGATTTCCATCTTCAATTTTGACCTTGTATTTTTCATCTTTTTTGCTATATCCTACATTTTTTTTTCATTCTCCTTAAATTCTTGCATACCATGTGGAGTTTCCTTAATTGTGTTGTCCATTTATGATGCATTTTTCTTATTACCTATTTTTTCATTTTTGTTGCTTCCTCTAAGTTTTTTTTGTTTGTTTTGTTTTTCATTTTCTCTAGCCTCAGTTAGATTGCTTCATCCCCTATAACACCCCTCCAAATTTCCTATTGAACTTATGCTTATACTGGGGCGGGGGGGTGAATCAATATAAGAACTTTTTACTTTAATTGAGAATTCATCAATCATTCATTAACTTTAAAACAATAAATTAATGTAAACTCAAATCACATTACATAAAGTTTAACTTGGAAACCCTTGCGGGAAAAAACCACAAAAACTTATATTTATATATGTCTATAGGCACCAACCCACTGTTACAAAGCTTGTAGGCACCAACCTACTAGAGACACCATTCTCGGCAAGATATTTTGTAGGCACCAACTTATTGGAGACACCAATCTCCTCAATGGAGCACCAACTCAACAAGATATTGTGTAGGCACCAACCTACTAAAGACACCAATCTCCTCAAATGAGCACCAAATAAAAAATATATTGTGTAGACACCAACATACTAGAGACATTAATATGCTTAATTGAGCACCAACTCAGTAAGACCCATATAGGCCCCAACCTAAGATCTTCATACACATAATACTTTTGACTTCACCTACATGCTTCATACTTCATGCATTTCACAACATCATCATGCCCTCAACTTTCATGTTCTAGTGCTTCTCCTTGCTTCATACCCCAGACATAGCTTCAAACCCTAGTCATATTTAGCCTTCATGCCCTAGAAAACCTCATAACATAATTCCCAGAATAAAAATCCAGTTTGCAACATCACAACCTCAATGCAACACACTTTGTAGCATCATAGACCTTAGTCATTCATAATGCACCCTTAAAACTCCAAAAAAACCTCGTGTGCATCTTTAGACCCCAAAAAGACTCCCCAAATCCTCTTGTGCACCTCAAGCCTGATCTTCTTGTTTGGATGCTCTTAAAATGTGCACATCTATCTTGTATTTATAATGTTTATGTGCTAACTTTTAGGGTTGATATGTAAAGACTAACTGGGATGACTTGAACTTTATGGTTGGGTTGTATGACAAAAAAATTCATATCTCCTCATTCCTAAGAATTTAGAGGGAGTTCCTTATACCATTGGAAAGGTAACAAAATAATATTTCTAACTAGATAACATATGCTCCCATTTGAGCTAGGTATTTAGAGTAAAAATTTCTTCAAAGATAGGGTATCCAAATTGAGCATCAAAAATCCAAAAAAAATATTTCCAACAATATCCATCTTGTAATATTTATATTAGACAGCTGTAGTCTCCCCCTATCTTTAGCATCAATGACAATAATATTTCCAACAATCTCTCCCTTTGTCATTCATGGGAAACCTTATTCAATTCTGATACTTTCCTTGTGTCTACAATTCTTCCCCTGTCTGCAACTTCTCCCCCTTTGACATCAATGGAAAATGGTTGCTCCCCCAGATCTTGTGCTTCCCTTTACTAATGAAATGAGAGGGATATTACTCCCCATTTTTCTCTCTTTGAATTCATTGATAAAGTATACATTGCTCAGGGTTTTGTTTACATTTGCCACTAATCTTCATGAACCTGCTTTCTTGATCCATCCTTTAGAATGAAATGTGAGGTTGTAAACTTGATCACACATTTGATTGACACTTAGAATATTGTGTTTTAACCCTTCAACATACAATATATTATATGTTTTAGTCTTTCCATTATCAAGACTAATGGTACCTTTTCCAACTATCCTTGTAGAAGCATTATCCCCAAAGGTAGTGTTGCCTCCTTTTTCTTCCTTTAGTATGATAAGTTTGTTATGATCCATTGTCACGTGTTTTGAACATCCACTATCAATGTATCATTGGCTTCCTTTGTCTTGAGCATACATTGCAAGACCACATTCGTCTTCTTTGGTTCTTATTTCTTCCTTTTCCACACCCTTGTGTAGTC
>ML798317.1:0-16987 GCA_009831015.1 Picea engelmannii | reverse complement strand
GGAGAGAACCTCAAGGTATAAAATAAAGTAAGAATGATAATAGACAATAACAAGGAGGTGGGAAAAGCATCGGAAATAGAGAAGAAATTAAAGCATAATCAAGCAAATGGGTAGATAGCCAACCTGAGTAAGGGGACATAGTTAGATGCAATTGTACAACCCTTGTCACAGACAACACCAAATCCAAAACCAAGTCTAGAATAATAGAAATTCCTAGGAAAAACAAGGAAAATAGTACATAAGAGGCAACACCAATCATATGAACGAGAAGTTAATTTCAAACTACACTATTAATGGAAGCAATAGAGAAAGAGCTCAAAGATAGGGTACATCAACAACCATCATCTGATAGGGACATAGGAATTTTCAAGGCAACAATAGCTATTCCAAAGGCATTAGACAAACCAGAGATTCTGATGTAATCATCTGATTATACTATACATGAATTACAAGCACAAACCCCAAGGGACTAAAGTTTACAAAATAGGTAGGTAGGTCATCAAATGATGACCAAAAACTACATGGAAATGCAAAAAGAAATTAAATCTAAGGATAATGAAATAAGGAATCTACAAGGAAGGCTGACAAGACTAGAAAAATATTGGGATACATATTCCCCGTGGTGAAAATGTTGGAAATATTGTTTTCATTAATGTCAAAGACAGGGGGAGATTACAAATGTCCAAGATAAATATTGCAAGATAGAGGTTGTTGGAAATATTGTTTTTGGATTTTTAATGCTTGATTTGGATACCCTATATTTGAAGGCATTTTTACTCTAAATACCTACCTCAAATGGGAGCATAGGTTATATGGTCAGAAAGTTTATTTTGATACCTTTCCAATGGTATATGGAATTCCCTTTAAATCCTTAGGAATAAGGAGATATGAATATTTCTATCAGGAAACCCAAAGAAAAATTTCAGGTGGGCCTAGCCAGTCTTTACAGGTCGGCCCTAAAAGTGAGCACTTGAACACTATAAATATAGGATATATGTGCACATTTGAAGAACATACAAGCAAGAAGATCAAGTCTGAGGTGCGTAAGAAGAGCTGGGGAGTATTTTTTGGGTATAAAGGTGTGCAATATGAGTTTTTGGAGTTTTAAGGGTACGCTATGAAGGACTAAGGTCTATGATGCTGCAAAGTAAGTTGTTTTGAGGTTGTGATGTTGCAGTCTGGATTTATATTACGAGAATGATGCTATGAGGTTCGCTAGGGAATGAAGGATAAATCTGACTAAGGTTTGAAGTTATGTCTAGGGTATGAAGCAAAGAGAGGCGTTAGAACATGAAAGTTAAGAGTATGATGGTGTTGTGAAATGCATGAAGTATGAAGCATGCTGTTGAAGTCAAAAGTACTCTATGTATGAAGATATTAGGTTGGTGCCTATATAGGTCTTACTGAGTTGGTGCTCAACTGAGGATATTGTTGTCTTCAATAGGTTGGTGCCTATACAGGTCTTACTAAGTTGGTTCTCAACTGAGGATATTGTTGTCTCCAATAGGTTGGTGCCTGTACAATATCTTTTTGAGTTGGTGCTCAGTTGAGGAAATTGGTGTATTTAGTAGATTGGTGCTTACATAATATCTTGTTGAGTTGGTCCTCATCTAAGAAGATTGGTGTCTCTAGTAGGTTGGTGCCTACACAATATCATGTTGAGTTGATGCTTAGTTGAGGATATTGGTGTCTCTAGTATGTTTGTTCCTACAAGCTTTGTAATAGTAGGTTGGTGCCTATGGACATTTATAAAGATAAGTTTTTGTGGTTTTCTCCTGCAAGGGTTTCCAAGTTAAACTTTGTGTACCATGATTTGAGTTTACATGCATTTAATATTTTAAAGTTAATGAATGATTGATGAAAGCTCAATTAAATTAAAAGGTATCTTAGACTAATTCACCCCCCCCCTCTCTTAGTATAAGTATAAGTTCAACAATCGATATCAAAGCGAGTTCCTTCAGAAACCGTTTAACCACTAGAAGGAAGATCTTGAGCACGTATGGATTGTAAGGAATGTATCCCTATAAACAAAGCTCCTTTGTTTGATGGAAAAAAATATGCATCATGGAGTATAATAATGAAGACATATTTGATGGCCCTTGGGTTTGGTATCTGGGAATAAGTCAGAATGGGTTATATAGACGAAGTAGTGAAGAAGTCACGTGAACACAATGAAAAAACAATAGATGTCATCTTGAGTGGCCTAGCAGATTTTGAGATTGTCAAGTTAATGCAGTGTACATCAACTAAACATATTTGGGACATGTTACAAAACATTTCTGAAGATAGATCCAATGATTATTATAACTAGAAATTAGAGATAGAAGAAGCACAATCCTTGAGCAAGCTAAAAAGAGGACCCAGAAAATACAAATAAAGGGAAGATAGTGATGATGATGAAGAATATCTCTCCATAACACTAGAAACAAAACCTGTTGATGAAGAAAATGAATATAATTAGAAAGAAAAGTCAGATTCAGAGGAAGTGAATCTTGAAGCAAAACTTGTTAGTGTCTTAGAAGAAATAGATGGACTCGGGGGAAAGAATATAAAGCATAAGGAGCAATTGAAAAAAAATGAAAAGAAGGATCATGATCTTGAAGAAACAAAGAAGACAATTATCATCCTAAAGACTCAACTAGAAGTAGTGAGAATCCAATTGAAACAAAAGGAAGAAAATTGCGAGAAGCTAGAAATTGAAATAGTTTCCTTAAGAAAGGAACTAGAAAAAACAATTGATCATTTGAATAGAAACTTGAAGTTTGTAAAGAGTACTAAAATATCAGATAATATTCGCAGTTTCCAGAGGTCACCATTCATCAAGATAGGTCTTGGTTACAACGAAAAACAAAAGACCTATGAGGGAGATGCAAGAACTAAGGTCACAAAGCCATAAAAAAAAAAGGAAAATGAAGAAAATACTAATAGTTATGCTAACATTCTCAAATGATCCATCGACAATGAAAATGACAATAGTAAAGGAAATCATGATCAGCAGAAACCTGATTCTTCTCACAAGAAAAAAAAGAATGAGTTCAAAAGAGTTGTTCCACCAAGAAGGTCTTTCACAACCTGATATCAAAATCCCTTCCTTGGCTATTGTTTTTCTTGTAATAATTTTGGTCATAAAGTAATAGATTGTGGAGATTATGCAAGAAGTGACCATGTGAGAAAAATAAATAAAGGTCCTTATAAGACCTCAAAGGATGGCTATGTGAGCAACAAAATCAAAAGTTCTCATGGGTTTTCTAATAGAAACTACAATTCATTTGCTCCTCTACTTTATTATGATATTGAATTTTATAAGTGCAATAATTATAGGTACATAGAACATGATTGTAGAAGCAACATAATAAAGTCTCCTAAAAAAAATAGTGAAGGCGATGTTCTTACCAAGCATAGAGAGGACTACACAAGGGTGTGGAAAAGGAAGAAATAAGAACCAAAGAAGACGAATGTGGTCTTGCAATGTATGCTCAAGACAAAGGAAGCCAATGATACATTGATAGTGGATGTTCAAAACACGTGACAATGGATCATAACAAACTTATCATACTAAAGGAAGAAAAAGGAGGCAACACTACCTTTGGGGATAATGCTTCTACAAGGATAGTTGGAAAAGGTACCATTAGTCTTGATAATGGAAAGACTAAAACATATAATATATTGTATGTTGAAGGGTTAAAACACAATATTCTAAGTGTCAATCAAATGTGTGATCAAGTTTACAACCTCACATTTCATTCTAAAGGATGGATCAAGAAAGCAGGTTCATGAAGATTAGTGGCAAATGTAAACAAAACCCTGAGCAATGTATACTTTATCAATGAATTCAAAGAGAGAAAAATGGGGAGTAATATCCCTCTCATTTCATTAGTAAAGGGAAGCACAAGATCTGGGGGAGCAACCATTTTCCATTGATGTCAAAGGGGGAGAAGTTGCAGACAGGGGAAGAATTGTAGACACAAGGAAAGTATCAGAATTGAATAAGGTTTCCCATGAATGACAAAGGGAGAGATTGTTGGAAATATTATTGTCATTGATGCTAAAGATAGGGGGAGACTACAGCTGTCTAATATAAATATTACAAGATGGATATTGTTGGAAATATTTTTTTTGGATTTTTGATGCTCAATTTGGATACCCTATCTTTGAAGAAATTTTTACTCTAAATACCTAGCTCAAATGGGAGCATATGTTATCTAGTTAGAAATATTATTTTGTTACCTTTCCAATGGTATAAGGAACTCCCTCTAAATTCTTAGGAATGAGGAGATATGAATTTTTTTGTCATACAACCCAACCATAAAGTTCAAGTCATCCCAGTTAGTCTTTACATATCAACCCTAAAAGTTAGCACATAAACATTATAAATACAAGATAGATGTGCACATTTTAAGAGCATCCAAACAAGAAGATCAGGCTTGAGGTGCACAAGAGGATTTGGGGAGTCTTTTTGGGGTCTAAAGATGCACACGAGGTTTTTTTGGAGTTTTAAGGGTGCATTATGAATGACTAAGGTCTATGATGCTACAAAGTGTGTTGCATTGAGGTTGTGATGTTGCAAACTGGATTTTTATTCTGGGAATTATGTTATGAGGTTTTCTAGGGCATGAAGGCTAAATATGACTAGGGTTTGAAGCTATGTCTGGGGTATGAAGCAAGGAGAAGCACTAGAACATGAAAGTTGAGGGCATGATGATGTTGTGAAATGCATGAAGTATGAAGCATGTAGGTGAAGTCAAAAGTATTATGTGTATGAAGATCTTAGGTTGGGGCCTATATGGGTCTTACTGAGTTGGTGCTCAATTAAGCATATTAATGTCTCTAGTATGTTGGTGTCTACACAATATATTTTTTATTTGGTGCTCATTTGAGGAGATTGGTGTCTTTAGTAGGTTGGTGCCTACACAATATCTTGTTGAGTTGGTGCTCCATTGAGGAGATTGGTGTCTCCAATAAGTTGGTGCCTACAAAATATCTTGCCGAGAATGGTGTCTCTAGTAGGTTGGTGCCTACAAGCTTTGTAACAGTGGGTTGGTGCCTATAGACATATATAAATATAAGTTTTTGTGGTTTTTTCCCGCAAGGGTTTCCAAGTTAAACTTTATGTAATGTGATTTGAGTTTACATTAATTTATTGTTTTAAAGTTAATGAATGATTGATGAATTCTCAATTAAAGTAAAAAGTTCTTATATTGATTCACCCCCCCGCCCCAGTATAAGCATAAGTTCAATAGGAAATTTGGAGGGGTGTTATAGGGGATGAAGCAATCTAACTGAGGCTAGAGAAAATGAAAAACAAAACAAACAAAAAAAACTTAGAGGAAGCAACAAAAATGAAAAAATAGGTAATAAGAAAAATGCATCATAAATGGACAACACAATTAAGGAAACTCCACATGGTATGCAAGAATTTAAGGAGAATGAAAAAAAAATGTAGGATATAGCAAAAAAGATGAAAAATACAAGGTCAAAATTGAAGATGGAAATCTATAGATTATTGGATTTAAGAAGGAACTTGAAATTTTTTGAACATAAAGATTATAAGGAGGAAGACATTAAACTAGTAAGGTTCAAAACATAAGAAATAATCATAGAGCTCCCAAACCTTCAACAACAATTGCAACGATTGGATGGGAATAAATGTAAGATGTTCCAATAAAATGTGGTCTCTCGAGATGAAATGGGAATAAACATGTTCAATAAAATAAATGGATTGGATCACCTAATAGAAAAGGAGAATATAAGCAAAGCAATAAGCATGATAAAAAGTCAGTTTGAATAGTAATCAGTGACTTTGTATATCAATAGTACATCTTGGTGAGAAAAAATTATACAAAACATATCAGACAAATTTATCAACCACATGAGAGGCCACAAGTTGAGTTTACTTGATAAAGGAAGATATTTTGGTAATTTTTTCCAAATTTATGAGAAACCTAGAGGTAAAACCCTCAAGGAACACATCAACACAAGTAGCACGCAAGTACAACGACATTATAGAAGGTGGGAAGTGGAAGAAGAAGCAATAAGTGGACAATCAATAAGAAATGTGATTTAGATATCTAAATTTAGTGAGGAAACAGAGTCCAAGGAAGTTATATACATGGAAGTGGACCAACAGGAGCCCAAGCACAATCTCTCTTAGGAAAAAAAGCAACAACAACATTAAAAATGAAAAAAGAAAAACAACATGAGTAAATCAAACACAAAGGGTATCTAGTAGGATACCAAGCATTCCATTGTTAGATAATGTTGGGGGTAGATACCCCCAACCATCACTAAAAGTAACCTATTAGGGGAAAATTAAGCACCAAGGGGGGATTTCTTTATTTTTGGGATAATCGTGCAAGCCAATAGAATGTGTGTGTGTGTGTGTAGAGAGAGATTGAGCCATAGAAAAATTGGTGGGTTTTTATCACAAGGGTGGACAAAACCCCCTTAAACTCAATGGTTGTGGATTGAGCCATAGAAAAATGGTGATAGAATCAAACAAAACCCTAGATATAATTACATATGTCAACCCCTAGTTCATATAAAACATGAAATGAAATCTACTTGACATGAACATAAGGATTTGTAAGCATTTATAATTTCCATTACCACAATAAGAAGGCAAAGAATAAACACTTGTGGATTGGCTTGTTGAAGTTAAATGGGCTCCAAATCCCCTCCTTGGGATGGGTCCTTGGATTCCTTGGTGTCCTTGTGACTCCCTCCTTATTTGATGACTAAGGTACTTGGGCTAGAAATATGAGATCAATAGGAAGATGTCCTCAAGATTCGATTTTCATTCTAGCAGCATAACCTTACTTATGAGGATGGATGGATGGAGTAACCTCAAATAATTTATTTATAGTTGTGTAGTGGATAAACCCCTTGAAATGGTCTTCCTTATAGTGATTAAAGATGATTGGATCAAAGTTAAAAAGAGAAATTAGGGTTTAACAAGGTCCACATATAGCTAACATCCCATCATAGCAATTCGGGCGCATTGATGGGGGTTAGAAACAATAAAAAATGGTGATTTTAAGGGGCGTTGTAGCTTTTCAGGGGTATATCTACACTATCCACATGCACATATTAGTGGCTATATTTGTGCTGGCCACTTTTAGTCAATTTCAGGGCTTGACTAGGTTAATTCTAACAAGTTTGAGGCCATACTGTGGTGGTAAGGAGCCGAAAATGAAGGTTATGTATGCCAATAGTGATGCATTCATGTGTAACTGTTGAAAATGGTGCAAGTGAGTAGTTTTGAGGTGATAATAATTAGAGTAATATATGTGTGTGTATATGAATATTATAATCAAAGATGGTTGTATAGTATTTGTTTTGATGTTATTAGGTTTTGTAATGGAAGCCGAGGGTTTGTATTGTAAATATAACATAATAGGGTTTGTATTGTAAATATAACATAATAGTTTAGACAAATTTTACTATACTTTATGGTGGGTTTTTTCTCAGTTGGAGGTTTTTCCCATGGCAATTTATGGTGTCATTGATTGGGATATATTTCTTTATGCATTTTCATTAGGATGTTTCAATAACTATTTATTTATTTCAATAAATTCTATGAATTATAAATGGGATGTTATATGAATGAAATTGGTGTTTAGACCATTGTGACTAAAAATATACCAACATATATAGTAAGGAATTTCATTGTGATGGATAGGTTTTAAGGACTTTAAAGGATGACATGGAAATTCAATATTGGGCCAAGTCATCCATTATATTATATATTGGGCCAAGTCATCCATTATATTATAGCTATGAGTGGTCCTTGCATGTGGATTATGAGTAGTATGATGTAAAGGTGCCTTTGGTACTTTAGGAGTAGGGCCAAAATTAGGTCTCGAGATTTGCAAGGGAAATCTTGTGGAGGGTGGAGCGCCATCTTGTTCTGGTAGGGGGGGCTCAATGGGTAATTCCATACTGTCAGTTGCAATATTGAAGGTAAATATATGTAGATTTCATGTAAATATTTTGAAAGGAATGGATTATACGCAATGTATAGGTAGGTCATGGATTGGAAGGTGGAGTTGTTTGGTGAATAGTTACTGACCCTTGCGGTGGAAAAGGAATTTTAAACACTAGTGGTTGAGAATAAGGAGGGTGATTATATTGGTTGCCACCTTTCCCCTATGAGATGTTAGCATTAGCTTTAGCAATTGCTTCTCATAAATGATGAACCTTAGGTAAATGAGAACATTGATGAGTGTAATAACCATATGTACCATAGGAAATAGAGCCTTCCAATCACTCTCAGTGAGTTGTGATGAAATCCACTGAATGAGTGTGTGAAGGTATGAAATAGGTAGTTATAGTGAAGGGAATCAGTGGAAGTCCTGGTGGCCAATAGTATCTACCTCAAGTTCCTCCTCAAGCATAAAAGACACATGGTAGGAACCTATGAATGGCCACTAATTTTCCTCTTCATAAATGTGTGCATGGGGTTAGGATTCCAACAGTAAGGGGTTAATATGTAGGTTGAAAGAGTTGGGAAATATTTGCTAAACGATTGACCCCAACCTCATCATTGACACTTAAGAGAACACCCCATTGCTAAATGGGTTCTGATCACATGCATTGGAAAGGATTTTAAATTCCCTCGAGGAAAACAATTGTCTTAAATTTGAGTGATTGTGGTGAGTTCTTTAGATGCCTATCCCCATAATCTTAACCTAACTACAATAGGGTGTTGGAATGTCCATCCTACTGTCTTTGAAATAATACCTACAAATTCAAATATAATTAACTCTTAAAAATGTGGATAATCGTAGCCATTATTATTTGATATCTTCTTTGGTTTGTCATCCAGTTAGGTTTCTAGACAAAGCAACCGTAATGGTGCAATCTTCTTCTGATCATACCCATGGATGCGCGAAGCCAAATGCGTGGAAAGTCTGCACTGTAACTCAAGTAGAGGAAACCAACGACATCGGTAGTTTCGGCTTCCTACCTAGTAGTTTTGAAGAAGCATTTTCATCCTATTTCTTAGCTTCTAGATCCAAAGAAAGCCATTAGTTGGAGTACCCCTATATGCAAGGGTATATTTAGTGGTTTTGCCCACATAGGAATATACCACAGAAGCAGGGATATCAGCGGTAAAAACAACACCTCTTCCTGTTCGATAACTAGTAGCCCGGGTTGATTTATAGCTCACCATTTAATAAGCCATCGTATTTGACCCAGTGCCAGATGGATACTCATTAGTTTTAGTTTTTGAGCCATTGCTCCGTTGGTTATCTTGCTTAATGTTTGGAATCACAGTAGCACAGGGCACATCATTTTTCATAAAGCAAGGCAGCACCATGGCTAGAAAGATGGGTTCCTATTTTCAAATCCCTCCAGCTTATCTTCTGACATTTTCTACCATTTCTGCACTTGTTTTCATAATTATATATGACCATTTTAAATAACATGAAATGAGCGTGGAATAACTGTTTTTCAGAGGATTGAAATTGGCATGTTCCTCTCTATTCTTTGCATGGTGAGCGCAACTCTAGTAGAAAAGAGGAGAACCCATGTAGCAAGTACCCATGGCTTGCTTGAAACCCCAAAAACTGCAATCCCTCTCAGTATCTTTTGGTTAATTCCTCAGTTTGTTTTGCTGGGAATAACAGATGTATTTACACTGGTAGGATTGCAGGAATATTTCTATGATCAGGTCCTTGATAACATGAGAAGCTTGGGAATTTCCTTCTATCTGAGTGGTCTGGGAGTTGACAGTAATGGCTTTTGGCTATTCTTGGTTTTCTCAACCTATGCTACTATGTTTATGTTGCATGTATTTATACACCCAAAAAAGTGAAGTAGATAAAAACTGATAAGACTAGTTGTTCTTCATAGCTTATTACCTTTCCCGAGGTTTCTATATAAAGGAGACAGATTCTTTTTCTTACTGTAATGAAATCTATCATTGATGTGCATTGAAAATGAAATCCTATGTGGTGAGAGAATTACAATTTTACTATCTGTACTCAACAAATCAAGTAAATTTTTAATGTCTGCTCTCAACAAATTCAATTTTCAATGCTCAACCAAAACTTGGTATGTATTATCAGTAAACAAACTAAATTTTTTTATGGTGTGTTCTTAACACATTCATTTTTGAATGCCTAACGGAAAGAACAAGATTATTATAAGAACTTATTTTGTCACTTGATTTTCCTAAATTTCTTAATAGGTTTACTTAGGGCTCACGGGGAGAACCAACCTTGCTTCTCCTTTCTATCCATTAGCTCATCGTCGTTGGTTCTGAAGCCGAGTGCAGTGAGGGGTCTACTCCAACAATGGTTGTTGTTTCACTAACGGATCCAGCTTCTCCACTACTACCTACACCACCAGCTTTACCATCACCCTTCTAGCCCCAGACGTGTAGTTTATCCAGCAGTAGCAGAGTAAGCATAGAATAGATATACCTAGGAGATTATGCAGAGGCTTCTTTCCTATTTGTAAAATCAACATTCTAGAAATAAAACAGAACAAGAAATGAGGACTGTCAATGGGTGTTTTACTAAGCAATGAGGATGCTTATTAGACAACAGAAAATTTAGAATTCTTGTTGTAGATTATATAATGTGTAATGAAACCTTACCCAAATATTGTGAAATGACGTTGTCTTTTGCAAATTTCCCTTCAGTGAAGCACTCTCCTTTTTAAATATTTGACACCATTAAAATGCTCGTTATCAGTCAGTGTTCTGAAATCACTCAAAATGGCTGCATATATAATTATGCTTCTCCTTGGATTTTGCTCTTTGTTTCAATGAAAGCTTGCCATCAGTCTCTTTATTGAAATCTGTCAAGATGACTACATATAATTATGCTCCTTGAATGTTAGCTTCTCATTTCATTAAAAGAGACCTCATGAATATATTTTGGGTAACAACAAGAGAGTTGACGCATGTGTTGTACATGAATGTCCATGAATTTACACGAGCGTGCTCTCTCTGGTTGTCACCCAAATATTATCCACGAAAAAGTAACCAAACTACTATAGAATAAAATTGCGCAGAGAATAATTAAAAGAATACTTCACACATACAAAACCGTATTACTATATTCTATCCAAGACTGAGATGAACAGGTTCTGTTGCGGGATATATCCGCATAAATCTAAGGATCCCTAAAACCCTGCTGAGAAATTGGGGACAAAAGCTCTGCCAATATCAGCATGCCCAATTAGTGCTATATACTTCAAGGGAATTAGTTTGTTAAGGTTTAGGGGTAAAGGCGCATGGTACGCGGTAGTGTGATGTCATTCTTACTGCTACCCACATGGTTAACCACATGTTGGGGTTTGCAGCATGGCAGGCAGGTGCCAGCTAACAAATTTAGATGTGCTTTGCATCTATTTAAATTAATTAGGTTAGTTTGTATGTATTTAATTTGTGTCTAATTAAATTAACGGTGGGGACGCATCAAACAGATTTAGGTGTAATTTTTTTAATTAAATTGAATTTGCGTTTAATTTGTAATTAATTAGATAACCACGATTGCAGCTATGCATGTATGACTCGTGTCAGAAACGAAGCTGATGGGTGTTCCCCTGGGTAACAATTAATATGGCCACCCTTGTTGGAATTACGTTCGCTCTACCTACCACAAGCGACCATTATCGATTTCATTTATTTCCATAATACATTTGATATTCAAGGGTTTTTTCCGGGCCTCTATCATCCATAATATCTTCTCTCATGTCCTCATATTTTCTGTTATTTTGGCCATTCTTGTGAGAAACATTATTTGTGTTGGTATTCTTGAAAATCCTTAAAAAAAAAAAGCAGATATCTCTCAAAAAAAAGGCATTAGGTGTTGGTACAACTCAATGTGATGTCACCATGGATTGCTACTCAAAAGACATCGTGGGTATGGTGGTGTCTCCCCAACAATAGCCAGTACCAGCCAGTGAGGATGCATCACCTGGTGCGGCCAACAATATGAAAATGCAGGTCTGTGGCGGTGGCGGGGGAGATGCTCATAAGGTTTATCCAGAATCCGTACAACTAGGTAAAACTTTTCATCTTATTTATATTAATAATAACAAGTACTCCTTATGTGAGGTCACTTTATCAAAACTTTTTTGTGAGGTTATAGTGGTTGGAGAGACCATGTGTCACAGTATGATTTTTTTTAAAACAACATGGAACGGTTAAAACGTACTCGTAGATTTTTAGAGGAGTTTAGAGGGTTCATCCTATTTTTGAGTTTAATTAATTTTTAGGCTACATAGGTTACGAGGGATCTGGTTTTGGTTTAATGACTTTTTAACCTTAATATGAATTATAGCTTCTAAGTTATGTTATAGGATTCACTTTAAATCATGTGATAGAAAACACTTTCACATAAATGAACACTAATCTGTCAAATGTAATTACTTGTTAAATATAGTTCATCCAGAGATATATAAACATGTATACTCTTTCTTAGCTCCTCGCTATGGTTATGATGAAGATCGAGTAAAAAACAACATAAAATGTAGATTAAGCCATCGAATCCAAATTAATAACATTATATATTATTTAAAAGATGGTCATAGTAGAGTGTATAACATATTTACGTGGTCCAAATAATCAAATTAGAGTTAGTCGGAGGTGATATAAGTATTGAGATCAATATGGTGGGGTGGTTTATGAACGTCCTCCAATGATCGAAGCCAATTACGTTTGTTGTTCATGCATCGTTTTGTGATTGTTAACGTCCTCGATCAATTTCTAGTGGCCCTCTAGATAGAAATTGTGGTTTTTTGGGTGGGGAACCCACCATGCATCCTCTTTCTCTTCATCTTTCTTCAAATTGTCATCAGGCGTGCAAAATAATTTGTTAACACCCACTAAAGCCCATCCATGTGACCCATGCCCCTGCAAATCATGAGAAATATTAAATTGCAGGGTTTGTATCAGAGCAAGGTATATTATATGTTGAAGATCGATTTATAATAATAAATGTGCTTACTCTGATGAGAAGTAACTCCGGGAAGTGGGTGCATGCAACTTCCTTCGCACGCTCGCTTGCATCATCATATTTCTAAAGCTTATCATTTCCATTGAATATAATTGAATTGTCCACTCCTCCTCCTCTTTGTTTGTGTCTCAGCCTCTTCATGGCTTGTGACAAACCAACAAGTATGGGGCGAAATTATCAGAGATGATGGTCTCTCTATTTCTACAGAGAGAGACGATAATTGTTTATGGGGACAAGTGACAATAATTCTATATTATATATGAGTTAAGAAGTGGTTGCAAATAGAGACTTATTTATGGCCACACCAATAAAGTTCCATACCGCTCTCAGGACTAGATTATCGTATGTATTTCTCTCTCTAGGTCTCTATATTTTATGTTTTTTTTCTTCAGCTTTATATTTTATGTTTTATTTTTCTTCATCTCAACATATGACATGCTCTTAAAATAAACATATGTCAAGTAATATCTATTTAGTAATGTACTTCGAAAAATATTGAAATGTTTCTTATCACTAAAATGTACATTAACAAAGACGTCATTCTTTTATTTACATAAAGAGGTGATGAGATGGGAGTTTGAGGAGCCCAGGCCCGTC
This sequence comes from Picea engelmannii, assembly GCA_009831015.1. NCBI lineage: Eukaryota > Viridiplantae > Streptophyta > Pinopsida > Pinales > Pinaceae > Picea > Picea engelmannii. The sequence continues at coordinate 3,419 of ML798317.1, read as the reverse complement.
AATAAAATAAAACGTTCAGTGATATTGATGTGTATAAATATGAATAAAAGATGTTAATTTGTAGCTCTCTTATATGAAATTTTGAATATTTCATTACACATTTATAACGCATGTGAGTGTCACGATGCATTTCTCTATTGGGGTTTGAGTATCATTCATTCCTTTGGGTAGTTACGAGCAATGTGAAAGGACATTCGGGTTATTTATTTTGGCTAGTAACATGAGTAGAAGGCTCTTAACATATTCTTAGTGTCAAGCTCATTAAACAAAGCGAAGTGGCATTTCCCTTGTCGAGGATTTCATCCATCACTATAGGTTTCGTTAAACCTTAATATGACTATCTCTTCCAATAGCACTTGCAGTAGACCTATTGAAGGTCTCCATATGACCTCGGTATTTCATCTACGTGTTTCCACGAGATGGATTGCAAATGGCTTCAAATTAATTGTTATATGAGGCCATGACATACTTAACTAGGCATAGACTACTTATAATCCTTAATGATGAAGCTTATATGGTCTAGTTTTTTCCCTTAATGATGAAACTTATATACAATGATGTAGTTTTTTTCCTTTGGGCATATTTCTCCTTGCTCTACGCCTACTAGCCTAGTTTCTTACCCACCCAACATGATTGATCAAAATAGAGGCTTTAATGAAATGTCATCCTTATCACAAATTTTTCTCATTTGAATATTGGTTGTTGGTGTTGTTTGTACATTATGAATGGATTGTCATTTTTATGATGTAAAAGAATTGACATCATGTAAACTAAGAAAACTATGGCAATACAATAATTATGCAAGTTCTGTATTGTGACACTAGAAGACTGGGGTTCTTTATCATAGAGATTCATTCCCAACATTTACCAACACAATTTTCCAGCATATTCCAGCTCTTACCATCACCATTTTCCATCATATTCCATCTCTAGCCCGACAGGGATTAAGCTGCCATGCAACACTTGTTGTACATGGTTGTTGCAATGTCCAACTATAACTCATTATTAAAAAATGTGTGCCATGGTGTGCATAATTATGTGGTTGAATGTTAGTGTGACTATGTCACTACAATGATTGCATGATCTAGTTGTCAGTGAAACTATCTCAATGTGATCTACCCATAAATCTAAGAATGGGTTGAAGTATATTGATTAGGTGACTAGACAATTGTTGCAATGTTTTTACCCACAAATCTATAGATCTATGTAAATACCTTTTGTTGTCTAGCCATGACGTGAAATTTGCAGTGACATGTTTTAGTGCAATTCTCCATCTTTGTAAAGTAGACCATAGTTACGTGTTGTTTGACCATTCTATGACCCCAACATCCTAAATCATTGGAACCTTTTTAACCATTAAATATTAATAGTAAATCTTTAAGGAATTTAACCATTTATTGAAAATTACACCCTAAATTAGTAGTTTGTAAATTTCAAGAATGAAATCATTGAAATCCTAGATGTTGAAATCCTCGGTCCATCATCAAAATGGTTCTTTGAGAATTGATGTTAAAAACATGGTAATTTTTTGGCATTTAATCATATAAATATACATTTTTCTCCAATATAGCAAATGAAAAATGGCATTGGTTGTCTCTTACAAGCATATAAATTGACGTTTATGATAAACTTGTCCAAACAACATTGTTATTGGTTTCATTTTTGGGGGACAAAAGTAGAAGTAGTTGAAATTCTAGGACATCAAAATGTTGCAATTGCATGAACTCTACATCTAACTTCCCACATGAGCACAACATAATCTCCTCATTAATGTGGGGGGTGTGGAAAAAAACCATGCATCATATGTCCTTCCAGTTGGTACAAATTTATTCAGTGGTGCTTTGATTAACATAAATGGACATTTAGCATCATATGTCCTTCCAGTTGGTACAAATTTATTCAGTGGTGCTTTGATCAACATAAATGGGCATTTATCCTCCAGGAAATTTTAACCAATTCCAGGGTTCCTAAACTCCACCAATCTAGTAGATTTGGAGATCTTGAGCTATTTGATATGTTTATGAGAAAGACTTTTGGCTTATTACATATGATTATCCTCCCTTTGTGTAGCCAAAAGATACAAATGGCATTATGCTTGGCTAATTGATCGAATCATGGTATCCATGGTATTAGCCAAGGATGCTTAAAATTGTGGTTGTTTAAATATGTGCACTAAGCAACTCAATCTCTTTATCCTATTATGGATATTCATGCTTGTAAATGGAGGTGGATTAGGTTGATTTTTAAGCCTAGGAGGATATTGGTGTTGTTATTCATCCATCCATGTCGGTCCATTTTTAAATTTTCAATTTTGGCCTTAATGGGTTTTTTACATACATGTAATTTGAAATCAACAAATCCTTTAACTGAATAATATGTTCAAGAATGATTGAATTTTACAGAAAAATACGAAGACAAATGTACTCGAAATCCAATGTTGAGTCTATGAGATTTCAATTGCTAAATGCATGGGTTCTCATAATCATAAATGTTATATTTCCTAATGCCTTCTTAACCAACATTTAGATTAGGAAAACATGCTCTTTATTTATTGATAACTCAACAAAATGGAGAAAAAACACAATCACTATGTGTTTTGTCACAATAAAACATGTGCATGATACAACGTGCATGTAATATATCACAAGTGGGTTTTGTAGAAGCATTGCACCATCCTTATGTCCTTTCTATGTCCATGTCAACATGACCATCATGCTAACATCAACATGATAGCTAATTTGCATGTACAATCGAGGTTCAACATTTTCAATCATATTCAAACAAAATATAAACATTTTTTTATAAAAATCATACACACTATTTGTAGTTATTAAATGAAAATGTAAATATATGAATTTACAATACCACTTGCAAAACTTTATTTTTCTTACATTCGCCCATAAATTGAAATTAACAATCATACATATTATTTGTAGTTATTAAATGAAAATGTGATGTATGAATTTATAATGCTACTTTGAAATTTTTTTTTATCTTACACTCACCCACAAGTTTAAATTAGTTGTAGAGAACCAATTTGTTGTTGAGTCGTCAATAATCAATCTTAAAACAATTTTTTATAAAACTATAATGTAACCCCAATAGAAATCATGCTTTGAAGGTATAATATAAGTCCATCGTAATCAAAGGTTAAGTTGGATAATTTTATTAATTTCCCATCTCCTAGACTCCAATGTTGCTTCACATTTCAATAAGCATATCCCCTTGGATAGCACAACATTTTATCCCCTAATGCGAGTCGAGATGGTTATACACACAAGTGTATTTCCCTAGGGGAAGGACCCACCAACTAAGGAAACTAGGAAATATAAGCATAGTTTCGCATGGCACATTTGGATGAGGCTTGGGCTGATGGGTGGTAGCATATGTTGGAGCACGTTCTCGATAGAGAGGAGGAC
>ML798316.1:218759-254661 GCA_009831015.1 Picea engelmannii | reverse complement strand
TAGACACAATTATATTAATGTCATTAAATAGCCTTAATCAACTTAGCTTTTGATACGAGCTATAAATAGTATTAATAGAAATAATGTAAGGAATCCAAGTCTAAGACTTGAAAGATTTGCTTCTGCAAGTTTATGTAAATTTGTTTTTATATAGTTTATCACGATAAATTTATCACACAAATGGTGAATATACACATTAAAAGTATTGAAACAAACAATTTAAGATGTTAAGATGTAACTAAATCAGGATCCACTGTTTTGATTAAGAACCACTTAACTTTCAATAGAAAAATATAAATAATAATAATGGAAATAAATTATAATGATACCTTTATAATGATACAAGTGAGTTTATAATGATTTATTTATGTCAAAAATTGATGAATATATACATTCAAACTAGTGAATTAAGAAATTTAAGCAATTTTTAATTCCTTATTTTGAAAAAATTCAATCTAGCTAAAGTTCTAAATTCTAGATCCACTGAATATTTCAAAATTTAATGAAATATGTGTTATTGAGTAAACGTCCAGTTGTCCCATCTTTCAGAGGTAACCGCAAAAAGGTGAGATCCATTTCAAGGGACCCGCCTATCATTGCACAAAACTTCTTAGACAACAACATTCCCCACACATCCGGGACATCAACCACTATAATATCTATGTGGACTGTCTTCTTGGGGAATTCTTTCAATTGTACTTCGACATTTTCAACTACACCATCTGTGGGTATTGCTTTGGATTCAAATCCACACACATTTATGTAAGGCATAGTGACCTTCAGGCCCATTTGTTGCATGACTTTCAGAGACATCATATTTGCACCAGCACCTGTATCCAACATGCAATTGTTAAGGTATTTGTTGTTCATCATAAGAGTCATGAAGAAGGGTGGATTTTCACCATACCATATCCTGAAGTGATCAGCTTGCAAAATAATTCGGGGGTCCATAGGCTCAGTTGTTCCTAAAAAGAAGGTATTAAAGCATTCTTTAATAGAGGGGATCTTAATTGCTTCTTTTAAGGGAACGCTTACATGCATCTTTGAAAAGGCTCCTTCAAAGTCAAAATCAAGGGTAACCTTATCAGTTTTAGATGTCATGGGAGGAAGAACCTCAGGCGATTTTCGCAAATCAATGGCAGGTTGTTTTGGATTCTTTCTCTGGTATACTTGGACTTCTTGCTTTTTAAGCTTTTCTCGTGATTCCTATTCCAAGTTGTTAATTATTGCTAGTCTTGTTGCTCTAGTTGCTTCCTTCAAGGCCTCGTAAAGAAGTCCAGATTGTTGACGTGTTACTGGCTGGCATTATAAGGACACTCATTCTCCCAATGTGCTTCACTGCATTCCAGGAACCAAGGATCCTCATCAACGATGTTTGTAGGGGCCAGAGTATTTGGAACTTCATTTTCATTCTTTGTCTGGTAGGTTTGGTTCCTTTCTGGAATGGCCCTTTGAATGGAGGTCTAGGTGCCTGGGTCTGGGACTTTTCAAGTCTAACGATCTAGTTCATCATTTCTTCTTGATTCTTCATGATGCTATCCATGGAAGCTTGTAGCTTACTGATACTGGTGCAGAGATCTAAAGTAGGCTAAGCATTGTGTACCACTTTCTTCTTGGTGTCTATCCTCCCCCTAGGGTTAGCAAAGGGATCAATCTTGGATGAAAGGATATTTCCTTCTATCTTGGTTGCGAGATCTTGGTCTTCTTGAATGGATTGAGGGTCTTTATCTCTAATAAGATACCCTAGCCGGCCACTGAAAGACCTAGTATAAATGTGAACAAGATAATCATCTTTCGGATGATGGCTTGGGGGAATTCGTTGGAATAATGCTTCGAATCTGGTGTGAAATTCCTGAATAGACTCATTCTCATGCTTGGAAAGGCTATTTATTCGGGTGAGCAGCATGTTAGGGTATTCTTTGATGCTCCACCTTCTGAGAAAGATTTGCTCAAGTCTATCCATGGTTTTAATGCTTCCATCAGGAAGGTCGAGATACCAATGTCTTGCAGCATCATAAAGGGTAGTAGAGAATAACTTCATAACTATGTCCTTAGCATCATCAATAATGGGGTGAAGCTGAAAAAATGCCCAAAAGTTACTCATATTCTCTTCGGCTCTAGTGGCATCAGTGCCGATAAACTTAGGAAACCACTTTTCATATTTGGGTGGCATTTGCCTAGGATAGCCAGGTATGGCTGACATGTCTAATGGCTTGAACAAAGTAGATGAACATTGTCTTTGATTGTTCAATGGGTTTGTAGTACCAGTCTGAGAGGTAGACATGTTTTAAAGGAAGTCTCTTTCCAAAAAGTGACTTAACAACAGGTGAATTTACAGGAGGCTTCCTTCTGAAAGCTAAAGGAGGATTATTAAATCTCCTTCTAGTTTGTGGAGTCGCCAGATAGTTTTCCTGAAACTATCAAAGAATAGGGGAATAAATTTTAGTGGAGTCACCAGGTAAGCTTGTAAGAGAAAAGGCCTTTGAGGCAAGGATTACCAAAATATTTGTCGTTGAGGAAGATTGACTCGGTGTTCCCCGACAATGGCACCAAAATTTTATCGCACAGTTTGTATCTAGGAGAAAAGGCTATAAAATAGAAGGCCAAACTGGTGTAACATGGACCTACCCCACCCAATGTCACCACAATGGGGAGGTCCTTTCTGTTTAGGGAGGCTAGGCCCAAGGGAGACGTCCCTGGCAATCTGGGGTTTGAAAGGGAAAGGCTCAAAGGATTAAGGCTATTTTCCTCTTTTCACAGATTATCGCCCAAAGAGATAGTCAGATAAAGTATAACCACAGAAAAGGCACCTTCTTACGAGACAAGACAACAATAAAACTAGTACGTGCAATAATGGTTAATACTTCATAAATCAATGACTATCTAATTTCAATATATGAGCAAATGCAGTGGTAAATGTTGACGAAGTCAATGTTTGCAATAATGATAATGCCAATATAGTGTTGCTTGTCAATAAATACTATTACAATATAGCATCCAATGAATATAATTACTCCTTGAATCAAATCAATGCATTAAATATCATTCATTTGCTCACATACAATAGATTGTTGCATCAAGATGAAATATCCTAGGGGTGACGTCATCTTTTTAGGGTTAGTTGTTAGTTAGGGTTTCAAGTTTATAAGGTTTTGAAAGCTTGTTTAGTCACTATCACTTCAACGCTAGAGTCTAAGGATTAGTGCCTAAGGGTTAATGGAGTCAACAAGTGATGGACGCAATAGTTGAAGGGTAAAAGTTTTCTAAGGACTAGAGGGTAGGTTTTCAAGGTGCTGTTAAAGTAGGGCCTTGAAAGAAGAAACCCTAAGAGAGAGAGATTCACTTGGTGTTGCAAAGGCAAGGCCTTGTGCTCTCTCCTCTTTCTCAGCAAATGGCTAGCACAACAAGGAAATTTTAACCAAGACAAGAGGTTTTGATGAGGGAGACGTTGCTAAAACAAGGTCTGTCAACAAACCCTAGATTGGTACGGCCTTAGTGTAGTAATCCTAGGCTAAGGGTGTCTCACTCTTCTTGGCTTCAAAAAGGTACGGATAGCATGAGGAATGAAGAAAACAAGTGTAGCTAAGGCTAGGCTCTATTTTCTTATTCAATGGTTTAAGATTTCTTTGTCAGGGGACATGAGACAACAACCTACTTGTGTGGTTGTCCCCTAGGGTTTTGATTCAGCAATATATAAGTAAAATGCAAGAGATTTAAACTACAACCATTCAAAGAGAAGTTTTGCGGGAAAAACACTTACAATTCATGAAGAAATATCCAAGCAAAACCCTAGTTGTAACACCTTCCTTTCAAAGAAACACCATAAATGCCAAGAAAACTCCTCCTTCAAAAGTTGCACCTCACTATTTCAGCCAAAAACCCCAATAGGGCGCTAAAATTCAAATCTCACAAGAGAGTGAATTATGTTATGTTCAAAATGAGGGAAAACATCCTCAATTTATATCATCCAATGACCTTTAACTTAAAAATTAGGTCATTAAAACAGCCGACAAGGCTGACTACTAAAATCATACTATTTTTACATTTAATTGCTAAATAAAAGCCTAAATGAGCAATAAGCAGGATGGCTATCCCTTATGAGGGAGACGTTGGCCCTTTTCAGGGAAAATCTCAGCACTAGAAGGCAAACGTTGGCCCTGATTGGGCCTCCAAGCTCTGCCACATGTGCCAAAATGATCTGTCAAGGTAACATTCACTGGAGGTGACGTTGTGGCTCCTGAATGACATCCTAGGGCATCAGAAAGCACACGTTACACCTATAGTGGGTCAATCCCCTTGGGCTGGGCTTAGCCAAGGTGTCCTGGACGAAAATGTCCTCCTTCCTCTCGTGTACAAAGGCTCGATCAATCATATCTTGTCTCTGCTCCTGATGAGGTCCTAGAAACCATCTGATGGGATCTTCAGCCCCATGGAGGTCCGAAATGATCATCTCCCCATGTGTACCGGTCCACGTGGTACCTTTCCATTGGGTATGTTCCTGCACATCAAAAACTTCGCCCTCCATGGGCTCATTAGTCCTCAGGATCATAGCAATGCCAATCATATTTCATCATTAATTTTATCAAATGCATGCATAAGACCCCTAGCATATCATCTAATAGCTCAAAGACATTACACTGACCTACTATACAAATCCGAAGAAAAGACAAAATGCCATGTTGGGCCAACATCCATAAGAAGAGGAAAGTTCCCAAAGGATATCATTCAAGCCATGTAATACTAGGTGGTATGGTCTAAGGATGTCCAAACATAGTGAAAACTAGGGGTGGGTATTATCCGTGGGTGCCTTTGTAGGAGGCAAGTTGTACCTGTCATGGATGCAGCTCTTTCCAAGCCCTTTACTGACTTTATTCTTTCTTTTATTTACTGCTTTTTCTTTCTTTTCTTTTTTTTCTTCAAGGTCTAACCAGAGGATACTGCCTTGGCATGGTGACCAGAGCTGATAGTGTTACCCACGAGTATTTTCGCATAAATGATAAGGTTGGCTCGTGATGAGACCCCCTTTCCCTTGTCCATGCAACCAAGGGTCACTACCCTGGTGTGGTGACCAGATAATGACAATGTCATACTGTTAGATACCTATGAACATAATGGGCCGACTCGTGATGAGACCCCCCATCCTCTTGGTTAGGTCTTGTTTTATTATTTTTCTTCGGGTCCCTTTTGTTTCTTATCGAGAGGCCTTTTATAGCCTTATCAGGGATCCCTGGGCGAGGCATCTCTAGGTTTTATTTCCTATGGCTTTTATTTTTTACCAGCTAATTTTAGCCCCTGAGCCTTTAGCCCCTTCTTCCCACAGGATAAAGTGTAACCCCTCAAATAGGTCATCCTAATGCCCAGACTAGGGGAATGGGATAGATGAATGGGAGATAATATGTAAAATGATAATATGGTGGGAGCAGATGATGGCTCTTCAAAATCCCCCCTGGTGGCTAACCAAAACCTATGGATACAAGCTTGCTAGGGCACCCCATTTATCCCCCCAACCATGGTCAAGTGGGTTAGTGTAAGATCCAAGCAGTTGTCAGAAATGTAAGGAAACTGATGGATATATCTGAAAGTTATAACGATCAAACATGACACATACCATGATACCTAGACCAATTACCTCATGGAGCAAGAGTCTTCTCCGATGCAATTCCAAGCCGATGGTGATGGATGTTGTTGCTACTGACAGGACAAGTCTGATGAAGAAGAATAAGGATGGGTCGTCCAGTGTCATGCTCAGGTCAATCCTGTTCTCGGTACTCCATGTCTAGGACCTATGGGCCTCGAGACATGATATCCTAGTTATCCCTAGAAATCGGGGATACCAATCTCCATACATATGTATGCACAAGCTCTAACCTTTCACTCTTGTTTTATTTTCCGACTCTGAGAAATCTGACTCTCTTTTTTTTTCCATAAACACAATGCTCATATAAATCCAAATCAATTTGTTTACGATATGGAATAAAATTTATTTTGTGAAGTATTTGCATCCCCTTCGCACTCATGTGTCCAAGCCTATGATGCCACAATGTTGTATCCACCCCTGTAGAAGCTAAAGAGATAGAAATGTCAGTATTACCAAGATATGATATATGAGTTGCATCATCAATAAAAGCAACATAATAACATAATCCACCAAGAGATGATACCTGAGTTGGTCCTCATACATCTGTATGCACAAGATCTAACCTTTCACTCTTCTTTTATTTTCCAACTCTGATAAATCTGACTCTCTTTTGTTTTCCATAAACACAATGCTCACAGAAATCAAAATCAATTTGCTTAAGATCTGGAAAAAAAAATCTTTTGTGAAGTATCTTCATCCCCTTCTCACTCATGTGTCCAAGCCTATGATGCCACAGTGTTGTATCCACTCTATAGAATCTCAAGAGATAGAAGAGTCGGTATTATCAATACATAAATTCAATGTACCTACCTTCTCTCCTTTTTCTATCACCAGTTATCATTTTGTGACCTTCCACACCTTATCTGTAAATATGGATATACAACCTTCACTTGCGAATTGCCCTGTTGAAATCAAATTTTTCCTTAGATCTGGAACATGTCTTACATTTTTCAAAAACCATTGGTTTCCATTCCTTTTCTTTATTTTTACCTTTCCCATTCCAACAATATTGCATGGTGCATCATCACCCAAATGAACCTATCCAAAATCTCCTTGAACATAATCTAGAAAATGTTTCTTATCAGGTGTGGCATGAAATGAAGCCCCTGAATCTACTACCAAAATTTCAAAAATATTATCTATATAAAGAAACAACACATCTTGTAACACATCACATGTTACATTTTCTTCCTGATTTTTCTGTTATTGTCCATCTCTTTGTTTCTTTGGAGCTCTACAGTCTTTCTTTAGATGTCCTTTCTTCCCACAATTCCAACACTCTATATTTCTTAGTATGGATTTGGATCTACCCTTCCTATAATTTATACGATTCCATGATCCCTTTCCTCTATCCTTTTTTATTTCCATGTTCTCCATGTTTAATGCATTACCTGATGTCTCACATGTGATTTTCCATCGCATTTCCTCTCTAAGAATAACACCAAAAACATCATCAAATTTTAAAGTGTTTGAACCAGAGACAGAGTTCCTTACAGCCATGACCAAGCCATTCCAACTTTCTGGCAATGAGCACAAGATTAGAAGAGCCCCGACCTCATCATCAAATTCCATTTTTACAAAACTTAGTTGATTAGAAACTGTATTAAATTCATTTAAATGATCTGCAACAGACCCACCTTCTGACATCTTCATCTTAAATAATATCTTCATTAGAAATACCTTATTGGATGACGAGGGTTTTTCATACAGTTTAGCCAATTCATCCATCATCTCCTTCATTGTATTTTCTTTTGAAATATTGAAAGCCACCGACGTTTCCAAGCTTATTTGTATCGTTCCTAGTGCATTTATGTCAAGAACCTCCCATTCTTCATCCTTCATGGTCGTCGACTTATTTGTTATTCCACCTAATGGTAGGAATAGATCCTTCTGATATAAATAATCTTCCATATGAATCTTCCATAACTGGTAGTTTTGGACGTTAAATTTATCGACCCTAAACTTTCCATATTCTACCATTGCTCCCACTCGAACCAGGAACCCTCTTTTCCTATGAATTACATTTCTTTTTGATACCATTTGTTAGAAAAACAGGATCACGGAGAAATAAATTAAAAAAAAATGCAGAAATAAAACAAAGAAGATACACAATACAATAGAGACACAGATATAAGTGGTTCACCCAGTGTGGGCTACGTCCACCGGAGAAATTTCCAGGTCCTTCCTTTTTATTATCCAGCAAATGAAGAGATACAACACACCCACTGTAACTTCCTCTTATTTCTCTCATAGTCTCCTCTCTCAGAATACAATATTCGCAATGATACATAGACACAAAACATTTCCCTCATAAAAGAGGGTTTCCTTCTAGGGAAAAAAACCCTAAAACAACTTCTATCGTCAGATCTGCGACCTTATAATGAATGGTCCATATTTACTATGAAATTACAATAAACACTTATAAGGCAATTTTTCCTTTGGGGGCCTACTTTCCCCCAGACCCGTCAATTGGGGGAAACGTCCCCCTAGACCCCATAGGGGGGGAAATCCCCACCTACAACTCCCTCGCGTGGAGGGGTGTACAGTCTTATGGGGTGTAAAGTCTTCATGGGGTATAAACACGGCTGAAAACAAAAAACCTCTGAATCGGGAAGATAATTAGGCTCCACAACCAACACGGGATATCATGTGGCTAAAACTAAGATTGTATGAAAAAGTTACAACCCAGGGAAGTTAATGTAATAACTTACCCCTAAGGGGCCCACATGACTTTTGACGCTTCATCTCCTATGGTTAGGTTTTTGGGTGTCTAGGGTTTTGACATTCATGTTTATCACAAAAAGGCCTTCTGAGCCTCATTGTAATGATCTTCTTGCGAATGAGCATAGTCATCACATCTCTTCTCAGAGATAAAGCTGCCACCATTCTAGTGAGTCTCACACTATGTATTTTTATATTTTCTATACGTTTCTTTCATTAATAGAAATCATGTATTGTTGTATTCTTCTGTTTCTGGAAATGTTTATGTGTATTTCATTGTAATATCTCTGCTTTCATTTCGTTCCGAACATAATATGGATCAATGGTACCAGAGAAGGATTCTCTTGATCATTTCTCAGTGCATGTCCCCGACAAGGTCTGAGTATAGCAAGTTGGGTCTTGGTCTTGTGTCTCTTGAGGAAAATCACTCTTGCACTCCCAAGAAATCCTTTGTGGTGGTAGAAAATAAAAACGATGGAGCAGAAGATTCTATTAACCTATTACTCGAGAAAGCTCTTGCGCGACAGAGGGACGAAATGATGGATAATTTTTCCCACATCCTTCAATGTTTGTTGATAGAAACAGATGCATCTTCATCCAGTAGCTACTTTGGAATAACCTATCCCTTCAAGGTACAAGTTAATTTTGATATTCTAGTATTTGAAGGTCAGATAGATGCGAATGCCTTAGAAAAATGGTTGAATCTGATAGAAGGTTATTTATTTGTTCACAATTTTTCTAACAGGGAAAATATCACCTTTTCACTCCTCAAGGCTCTCCCCCATGTCAAATATTGGTGGGAAATTTACTGGGAGAAAAGTTCCATAAATGAATCTGGAATATATGGGATCGAGCGCACTTGGGATTATTTTATGGATGCGGTCAAGGAAAAATACTACCCTATTGATAACTATGAAGACTAGTACATGAGATGGAACACACTGCCGCAAGAGAAGAGCCAAACAGTTATGAAGTTCACAAATAATTTCCATACCTTGCACACCAAGATGGGTATCAAATACTTCGAGCAACATCTAGTTCTAACATTTCGTGGAGCTCTACATAAGTACATCTAAACCAAAATGGATTTCCTAAAAATATCATCATTATGAGCTGCCTATCGATATGATGTCAAAATCGAGCAGAAATTTAGGCACCAGAACAAATGGGAGTTTGGGTCTACAAATCTACAACAACCCAAGCATGGTAAATACGGCCCTAACTAACAGCCTTCCGAAAACCATTCCAAGACACATGAAAAGAAGGGTAAAGGAAAGATGAAGAATGTAATTGGGAAGTGGTGTGACTTCCACAAAATACCATGGCACAACACCAATGAATGTCGCTCGAAACAATCATTTTCGGTCAAGGTCAAAGACAAGGAGCCGAACCCTGATTCAGAATTTGATCCAAAAAATATTGAAAATGGACAGATCATCGACGCAGACCCTACTGCTACTGTCGCGACCGCAAAAATTCAACTAGAAGAGCCAGTAGATCCTGAAGAGGGGGAGCATCCCTTCCATTAAAATATGTGGGTGAAGGGGACCCCATTGCATTTCATTGTTGATAGTGGTAGCCAGAAGAACCTCATCTCAGTTGAGGTCATCAATTAGTTGGGGTTGTTGAGAACACCACACTCACAACCATACAACATCGGGTGTCCTGACCAGGGATGATATCTCCATGTCAGCCAGCAGTGCCACATGTCCTATGGCATACAACCCTTCAAGGATGAGGTAGTGTGGGATGTTTCCCCTCTTGATGTTTGTGATGTTGTTTTGGGTCAACCATATATGTGGAAACATCATGTTGTTTATGAGTCTCGACCCCGTAGTATCATTATTACTCTGGGGGGTCAGATTTAAAGGATACCAAAGGTAGTTTTGGCTATTGTTCCACCAAAATAGTGTCGCGGGGTAATCTCTCATACTACAAAATTCATCCTCTTCACAGTTTACTCAAAGGATGCACAAAAGGCCACTACAACCACTACAACCTCAACACCTTCTATCTAGTAGAAGCAGATTTCAGAAGAGAAAGCAGACATTGTTTCTTCACCTACAATCGTGCCTATAAAATGACCCATCAATCCAAGAGACAACAGGATGGTGGAACATATTCAAACCTTCCAACAACATATTTGTGACAACCTTCCACATACCAAGTAGCGCAACTTCCCCAGCAAGGCACACAGATCACCAAGATTTAGATTCAGAAAACGCTTTCCCCTCTTCCCCGGGAACTCAACGCAATGGATACCATTGATTCCTAAGGGGGGAGGATTGATCTAGGTGGATATTGGTGGCCACCCACCTATTCCAAATTCCAACTGGCTCATCTTGACAGTTTTCAGTTCAACACGTTTCTTTATAATGGGGACATTTCTTTGTAATTGTGGGTTCTTCACTTACTGGGATGTCATGAATCCCTTCACAAAATCCAGGTGGTCTCCCACCTATTCCAACTGGATTAGTTTGGAAGCTTTCATGTCAGTACATCTTTTTGTACTTCTAGGGCCGTTTTGGGGCTCCAAACAATGTTTTCTTAGCTTTCCATAGTCAAACTCTAGATAGAGTTAGATTTTGATGGAATAATGAGTAGTTCTTGAAAATACCTTTCCAACGGGATATCACATGCCTAAAACGAAGATCATGTGCAAAATTTACGACCCTCGGAACCTAATGTACTAACTTACCCCAACGAGACCCACATGAATTTTGGCGCTTCATATCCTAGGGTTAGATTTTTGGATGTCTAGGGTTTTGGAATTCATGTTTATCATAAAAAGGCCTTCAAAGCCTCATTGTAATGATATTCTTTCGAATGAGCATAACTGTCACATCTCTTCTCATAGATAAAGCTACCACCATTCTGGCGAGTCTTTCACTCTGTAGTTTTATAGTCTATGTACATTTCTTTCATTAATAGAAATCATGTATTTATATATTTCTGTGTTTCTGGAAATTTTATGTGTATTTCATTGTAATATCTCTTCTTTCATTTCGTTCCGAAAATAATATGGATCATCTATGTTACGTTATATACATAAAATTCTAAGTGTTTTTAACTTAGATAATTAATATTCAATGGAAGGAAAATCATTGGGACTTAAATTAAGTAACTGATTTTCAATCTGGTGGGCTCAAATCACATTGTGTTTACCAAACACAGCTTCAAGATTTTCCCAAGATTTATCTAGGCCATCAATTCCTTGAAGGTGAAACCATAAGTTAGGAGAGATGGATATTTTGACTAGTCCATGTGATTCATCATTCTTATTATCCCACTTGTCTTTATTTTCATCATCATAGGGGGCTTCTTTTTTCCCAAGGTAATCTGGTAGAATCCTTTACTTCTCACTACATCCTCCATATGGGATTTCCATGAGAAGTAATTGGTACTGGTAAGTAAAATATCACTTGGAGAATCCATATTAAAATATGAATATAAAATGGATTCAAAATCTAAAAGTGATGGTCTGGATGGAAATCTCTTGAAAAAATATATTGTTTAAAAAAAACGACACTGAAAATAGACTTCGGATGTGAAGGTTATGACTTGTTCAAAAAATGCATAAATTGTGACCAAGGCACCACGTGGCAGGTAGAAGTTGACCCACATGGTGATGGATTCATAAAATTCCCTTCCTTCTCTAAATTTTCCTATAATCTCACTTTTACAACTAAGTTAATTATGAAGTGACTCACTTTTAACTAAGTAACTAGGTAACTAAAATATCAATATTAAAGCTACTTTATTGTGATTCACTTTAATTTAAGTGAAATGAACTTTATACTGAATGCATAAAAGTTTTCAAAAAGTAACTTAAAAAAAATACTTGAACTCAAGACCTCTTATTACATAAAGAAACTTTCAATCAAGTGAGCTAGTGAAAAACGGTTAATGTCAGTGGTAGCATTGGACATGTATTTCCATATAGGTCTATGTGTCTAGACATGTGGAAATCGTCCAAAGTCTTATACTCTTGAATTTGCTTTAATTAAAGGAATTATTAAAGTAAATTTATGTATTAATTAATTATATAATTAGTTAATTGGGTTATTTAAGAAAAGTGCTAAAATTAATTAACATGTTTCTAAATCTCAAGTGGGTGTGAGAAGTAATCTCAACCGTCAATCACATTGGAGATTAGAAATAGATTATAACTCACGATTATAAAAGCAAGACTAGGGTGAAGGAATAACAAGACACTTTTTACTTGACAAGGGTTGTGTTGAGAGAGATAACACACAGAGTATTGGATCGCGAAGGACTATGATTCAACATCTTGGATAGGTGGAGATAACTTCCATCTAGACATCTAGTCAAGGAGAAGAGAGAACAGCAGCAACACAAGTGGGTTTCAATTATAGAAAGTCACATAAGAGTGTCATGTGGTATGGATATTTATGTACACATTTTCTGTACATGTGCACAGGTCTCAGTGGAGACAGTCGCGTACATACATGAGTTTTTCGAAGCAAAGCCATGTACACCTAGAAAAGCGTGCAATCTTGGTTTGTACACCAAGTCATTCTTTGCCTAGTTTGTCTATAGTTGTATTTCTCTCACTGGGCCACTATCCTTGTTACATGAGCCCTGGTTTTAGCATAATAAAATCATTCTTAGCACTGGTTTTCCCTCCAGTTTTTTTCCAAGGGTATCTACCCAAAAATATTGGTGTTTATGTGTGCTTGATTTGGTTTCCTAGTTTATGCTTCTGTTGCATGTTTAGTTGATTACTCAGTTGTGATTTTAGTAGATAAAGTAATTTTATTTTGAGCTAACTTCTGGGTGTTGGGTTGAAGTGGTAAAATCAACAAAAACACATTATAATTGTAAAGGAGGAGGATGTTGTTATTTTTTTTTTGTTGTTGCGCCTCAAAGTGCATTCTTACCCCAAAAGCCTTCATTTTTGCATTCTCATACAAAAACAAATGAATTTTTTTTTTAAGAAAACTGAATCTCAACAACAAATGGGGTTTAGATCTTAGTTAACTTACCCAAAAAATGCAAGTTTTCTCTCAGTTTATGATTTTTCAATATCACACGAAGCACACAACAATGTGCATACGTAGACATTAAAACATTTCCTGCTCTATTTTTTATTTTCCAATATCACATAGAGCGCATATGATCCAAATGGATACCAGTGGCCACCCACCTATTCCATTAGCTCAAAATAGAGTTTTCCACCTCGACAGTTTTTCGAGTCCCAAACTTCTAGGGCCATTTTGAGGCCCTAAACGACGTTTTTTGGGGATTTCAGGCCTAAGAGACTAATAGAAGGAACTATCCTAGGTCAATTAGAATGTGTTCTTCTCGGCTAGAAATTTCCAACGGTGTATCGGGTGCCCCAAATGGAGATCGTATGAAAAATTTATGCCCACGGGAAGTTGACGTATCAACTACCCCCATCGGGGCCAGCAAAATTTTTGGCTTTTCATCTTCCAAGGTTAGGGTTTTGGATTTTACTTATGTTAAAAAGGCCTTTGGAGCCTTATTGTAACAATCATCTTCTTGTGAATGAGCGTAGATTTCACATCTCTTCTCAGAGATAAGCTACCACCATTCTAGCGAGTTCATTCACTCTGTATTTTACAATTATGTACATTTCACTCATTAATAGAAATTGTGTATTATTGTATCTCTTTGTTTATCGTTATATCTCTTCTATATCTTTGTTATATTCTTGTATCTCCATTACATCTCTGTGTATTTCCTTATTATATTTCTGCCTCAATTTCATTCTCAAAATAATCTGGATCAGTGGTATCAGAGCAGGTTGCTCCTTGTCATTTCTTAGTGCATGTCCCTGACGAGGTCAGGGTATAGAGAGTTGGGTCTCAAGCTAGTTTTTATTTAGGAAAACCATCCCAAGTGACCTCCCATGGCAGAAGAAAAGAGAAATGTGGGAGCAGAAGATTCTATCAATATGTTGCTCGAGGAAGCCCTCACGCGAGAGAGGGATGAAATGATAGAATTTTTTTCCCAAGTTCTTCAACACCTATCGATAATAGCAGATGCATCTTCATCAAGCAACCACTTTAGAAGCACTACTCCTTTCAAGGTACAAGTTAATTTTTATATTCTCTTATTTGAAGGTTAGATAGATGCAGATGCTCTAGAAAAATGGTTAAACCTGCCAGAAGGCTATTTCTTTGTGCACAATTTTTTTGATAGGGTAAATATCACCTTCATACTCCTTAAGGCTCTCCCCCATGTGAAACATTGGTGGGAAACTTACTGTGAGAAAATTTCCACAGAGGAGTCTGGAATTTTCGAGGCCAAACCCACTTGGGACTCTTTTGTAGATGTCGTCAAGGAACAATATTACCCTGTTGGCAACTATGATGACCAGTACATGAGATGCACCATGCTACATCAAGAGAGGGGCCAAACAGTGTTGGATTTCACCAATACCTTCCATACCTTGCGCACTAAGCTGGGTATCAAAGATTCTGAGTGGAATTTGGTTCTAAAATATCGTGGGGCTCTACACAGGTACATCCAAACTGAAATAGAATTTTTAGAAATATCATCATTAGGAGTTTTTTATCGATATGCTATAAAAATCAAGCATAAATTTAAGCACTAGAACAAATGGGATTTCAAGTCTGCTAATCCACAACAACCAAAGTATGATAAAGACGGCCCTAACAAACATCCTCCCAAAAATCAGTCCAAGCCGCATGAAAACAAGGGTAAGGGAAAGACAAAGAATGACACTAGGAAGTGGTGTGACTTCCACAAAATCCCTTGGCCCAAAACCGATGAATGTCGCTCAAAATATTCATTGGTATCCTAGATCAAATAAAAAGAGTTGAAACCTTATTCAGGATCTGATTCAGAAAATAATGGAAGGACACAGATCATCGACGTAGATGCCACTGCCACTATCTCAGCCATAATGATCAAACCAGAAGAACCAACAGATCCTAAAGAGGGGGAGCACCTCTTCCATTCATATATGTAGGTGAAGGGGACCCCATTGCATTTCATTGTTGATATCGAAATCCAGAATAAACTCATCTCAGCAGAGCTCGTCAAACAGTTGGGATTGTTGACAACACCACACCCGCAATCATACAACATTGGGTGGCTTCGCCAGGGATGAGATCTCCATGTCATCCAACAATGCCTCCTGTCCTATGGCATCAATCCCTTCAAGGATGAGTTATTATGTGATGTTTCCCCTCTTTATATATGTGATGTTCTTTTGGGCCAACCATATATGTGGAAACGCCATGTTGTTTATGAGCCTTAACTCTGTAATTTCATTATTACTCTGGGGGGTCATCTCTAAAGGATACCAGACGTAGTTCTGACTATTGTCTCACCAAAACAGTGTCACAAGGTAATCTCTCATACTTCAAAATTGATCATCTTCACAATCTATTCAAAAGGTGAACAAAAGGACACTACAACCACTGCATCCTTAGCCCAAGACCTTTCTATCTAGCAGAAGTAGATTACAGAAGAGAAAGAAAATATTGTTACTTCACTTGTGAGGGTTCCTACACACTACCTAGTCAAGATAATATGCAATAGGTTGGTTGAACAGATTCAAACCTGCCAACAACAGGTTCATGACATCCTTCAACAAGCTAAGCAATGCAACTTCTCCAACAAGGAAAGAAGCTCACTAAGGTTCAACAAAATATTCCCTGGGAACTTGACCCAATGGGGACAATTTATTCCTAAGGGGGGAGGATTGATTCATATGGATATCAATGGCCACCCACCTATTCCACTGGCTAAAAATAACCCACCTATTCCATCTTGGTATTTTTTCGACAGGTTTTTAGGTCCCAAACTTCTGGGGTCGTTTTGAGGCCTGAAATGACATGTTTTTGGGATTTCGAGCCCAAGAAATTTCCTATGGAACATTTGTAAGCCAGGAGGAATGTGTTATTCTTGGCTAGACCTTTCCAACGATGTATCGAGCACCCTAAATGAAGATCGTATGCAACAATTATGCCCCTGGGAAGTTGAATAATCAACTACCCTCATCGGGGCTCGCAAACCTTTTGGCTTTTCATCTTTCGCGGTTAGTGTTTTGAATTTTACTTACCTTAAAAAGACATTTGGAGCCTCATTGTAACAATAATATTATTGTGAATGAGCATAGCCATCACATATCTTCTCATAGATAAGCTACCACCATTCTAGCGAGTTCATTCATTTTGTATTTTACAGTTCTGTACATTTCGCTCATTAATAGAAATTGTGTATCACTGTATCTCTTTGTTTATTGTTATATATCTACTATATCTTTTTTATACTCTTGTATCTCTATTACATCTCAGTGTATTTACTTATTATATTTATGCCTTCATTTCGTTCTCAAAATAATTTGGATCAGTATGGAAAAAGAGAATACAAAGATCGGAAAGAGTAGCAACCTAGAAATAAATACAGAAAACCAAAATATTAAGTTTGTAAAACCAAATTTTAAAAAGGGAATATTCAGGCTTTATACCTTCAAATATGACTAAAATGGTTGTATCTTGGGAAAACATAAACCTTTTCAAGTGAAATGAAAAGTATTTATAATTGAAATAAGCATTCGAACATAATTGAATAGTCCTTTCCACCTAGAGATGTACGAAAATAGAAGAATTCATAAATGAAACAAACTACTAAATATCTAAATATCGTAAAAATATTTTTATGAATATGAAAGGAAAGTGTCGAGTATCAATTTATGAAAAGATGGCCATTGCATGTATGTTGCACTTAGTGTGTAGAATATTGTGGGACACCCAATCTGTTGAATCAAGCCACATAATTCTACATGACACTTGGCCCAATATGCACATGTACCTCTTAGTACATTACCAAATCTCATTAATCTATCTACAAGTCGAGAGATGGGAATATTTTGTAAATGTTCTTGTAGCTCATCAAATTTTGAAGGTAGAATTGTCATATTTTTTTAACAAAAAATGTAGAGGAAGCTTGAGCATGTAGTTTTGTCATATTTTTTTAACAAAACCTGCAAAGGAAGCTTGAGCATGATATCTCATGATGATATTAAGTTAAAAGTATCTAAGTCTAGGGTGCCTCCCAAAATTGTTATCATGATATATGAGAAGATATTTCACATACTCGTGAAGGTGCACATTTCTCATTCGTGGTTGTAACCAATCACAGTCACCTTTAGGGAACAATGTTGGAAATGCCATATCAAATAACCCTTCGGTGTTATACTCATTTATGGGATATGAACCAACTAAAGACCAATTAATCACATCTATATATTCTCCATATATGTGGTCTTCTTCTCTATAAGTATTATCTACCAAATCTCGAATAAGTTCAATTTCCCTAGGTGCATTTGGAGGCCTTGAAGAAAAATAATTTGTCTCATAATATTCTAAGATGTCTTCATGACTTGGAATCCCTTACAACATTGAAAATTCCATGTCATTGTCCATATCTGGTAATATAATAGAATTAATCATATATGAAACATCTGTTGTATTTTTTGATAACTCATTGAGGGCACATATATCAATTTTAACACCACAATAATATGGATCATTCTTAATTTTATACAATAATGAATCCATTAATTTTTTCTTTCTAACAGTGAAATCATATCTTGATCCTTAGCAACAATTTTTTCGCACAACAATCATTAAATCCAAGTATTTAATATGTCAAGGTAATTTCTTGGAAACATCTTTAACCTCTTCAGGAAAACAAGTGGTGTGTCCTCTATATTTTTATTGACCACCTAATGAATTCATTACCTACAAAATTGGATTGGCTTGTGCTATTAACATCTATTCAACTTCTGTAATACTTACAAGGAACAAAGGTTGCAACCTTGGATTCATATGGTTTTGAGATGAAAATATGTGACTACTACCCTCTCCTATATATCTTGTACACATCGGATCTGTATAAATGGTCACCATTTGAATGTTGGGATATGACTCCTCACACATATGACACATTTGAATATGGACCAATTTATCAATTCTTTCATGAAATATTTTATGTGCAATAACTTCATATACATATGAAACCACGGGTACGCTGGATTTTGTTCAAAGTTCATCATCATCTAGCACTATTGGTTGATGATTTTGGTAATTGGTACATGTTAGAGGAATAGGTTCAATTTTTGTCATTACATTGTTGACACCTCTCCATTGTCTTTGTGAATGTGCTCTTACTTGATCTCTATTTTGAATTCTATGTTCTTCCCTACCAACCTCGTTCATTCTTTGCAATTGCAGTCTTTTCCTTTCAAAATACTTTTTTCACTGTCCTTCCCTTTAATCATCATTCATTCTTTGTAGTTACAATATTTTTCTTTAATCGTGGTCCTTTGTTTGTTGCTCTTCTCTTTGATCCTTATTCATTTGTTGTCTTTGCAATATTTGTCACTCATTTTTTTGTATCCTCGTCACTTTCGTTTCAATTTCAATGTATTGTTGCATTTGATTCAATGCTTGTCTTCTAACTCATTGTCATTGTTGACTTCTTACATATTCAATAGTGTTATTATTCATTTCCCAAATAATAATAGACATGATGTTATTGAATTTTCAATGATCACAATTTATATTCATGTATCAAACAAAATCAATGCAAATGACATGAATGGTGTGATTCCAAAACAGTTACAAATTAATAGTAGCATCAATGCCAAAAAGAATAGAAACCAAATGCTGAAAAGACTTTTGTCTCGGATTTGACTTAAAAGTATTATGATTTATATACATGTAGGTTTGAGAATTCTTATGGAACAAAATTGGACATATTAGGGAAAAGTCCCACCAATCAATCACATCCCAGAAAATACAAACGTTAATATATAATCGTGTCAAATTATAAACAAACACCACAAAAGGAAGTTGATGGTCTAGAACCCAGAAGAATAAAAACCTTGTTCCCTTATATTTTATTGTGATGGATATTTCTTTCTTGCATTATAAAAACCTTAACTTGTGCATCATTTATAATATTTTCGAGACATCAACATTTTGGGACATACAACATGATTCAACAATATTCGTGGAATCCATAACATCTTAATTATTAGAGTTGCATATTAATTTCAAAGCAAGTATGTTGGTTGGTTGGAACATAGAAAACAAATAATTTTGAAATGGTTTTACATAGCCATATTCACATAAAATTATTACTAATTAGGTAAACTAAAGAGGAATATCTTGGTTGGGATACCCGAATTAATGATATTGTGCTAGTGAATTTTTGGCACAGTCATCTTGGGAATAAGTGGTGTAGAAACCCTGATTAGTGTTTTTTTTACCCACCAATCATGCAACCTATTATTCAAATAGTTGGGAACGGTTGCATATAGTTCAATTCCCTTGATGGGGAAACACTAATTAATTTGATTATGTTAGTGAAGCTTTGGCACATTCATCTCGGGAAAGAGGTGCAAAAGCCTTGATTAATGCTAGTATTTACCCATCAATCAGGCAACTTGTTATTCATATAGTTGGTAAATGCTTCATATGGGTTATTCATTCTAGTAATCGATATTGTTACTTCTTTCTAGCTTGTAACTATTATAGTAATGTCTAGGAAAGAAGACATCAGTGCCATAAATGGTTTAGATGAGAATTATGGTGTAATAAATGAAGTTGAGATCATTTTTGAGAAAACACTAAACAATTCCACTGGGATTTCCCTACAATTTTAATTTTAATGGTTTATATCTACATCTACCAAACAAATATCTAAAAATCTTCTTTCAAAACTGCAAATCCTACCTTGGAACATTCTAAACAATATGATTCCCTACCTGACGCAATATGATTCTCCAGTTTGGTAATATAGTGAGATTGTGTAGTATTTTAATGTAATACGATTCCCCGATTTGGTAATATAGTGAGATTGTGTAGTACTTTATTATTTCACAGAGTTGGCAATTGATATTTGGTTATATATTACATTGTAGAAAACCACATTAACTTTTAAGAGAAATAAGTTCCTAGCCAACTAGATCAATGGGTAAGGAAGGGTCCATTGTTCACTTTGTTTTTATTGGCAACTTAATAATGTAATTCACCACCCTACAATTTTATAATACATGAATGCATAATTTTATGAGATGGATCTAGTACATGTTTGATTCAATACTATAATACATGTTTTGCCGATTGAACCTAAGGAACAATCTCTAATACATATAAAATTATTGATAATTTAAAATTACCTATAGATGCTTATAATGTTTTACAAATTGCATCTTCCTTGTACTTTATGTAAGTCTCCCCATATCTTAGATATCTACATTGTTCAGATTTAATAATATTTTTAATTAATATATATATATATATATATACTCAATATTTTATTATTTTTAAAAAAAGATACATATCAATTTTAGATTGAAAAAAAGGAATTACACATCTTTCGCATATTAAAATTTAATAAAAATGATTTAAAAAAATCAAAAAAACTTAAATTAAATTTATTATTTAACTTTTAATTTTAATTTTATAAACAAATTTAAGGACATGTGATTTTAATTTAATAAACTAATTTAAACATATATAATTTGGATCTTGTTAAAAATTTAAAATAATGATTTAAGTTTAAATTGCAAATATCCATTGTTGAAATGGCATAATCTAAATATCATAATTTAATATTTAGTTTTTAATTTTAATTTTATAAAAAAATTTAAGAATATATGATTTTAATTTAATAAACTAGTTTTAACCTATATAATTTGGATCTTGTTAAAAATTTAAAATAATGGTTTAAGTTTAAATTGCATATATCCATTGTTGAAATGGCATTTTCTAAATATCATAATTTTTTTAAGAAATTTCACAATATGCCATCATAAAATAATTATAACTCTTACCATGTATACTCTCAAAAAATATAACAGCAAATGCTAAATGGAAAGCTACTCAAATGGTACATTTCTTATCATTTAATACATTTTAAAGAGAAAAACTTTAGTTTTTCATGGACATGTCTTTTACTCGTGTCAAATAATCATTGTGCTTCTAGATGCTCTAGTCTTGTGTGGTCTATTCTGACGTTGTAAACGACGCCGCCTCTTGTATTGGGCACGGCATGACTTGAACATCTACCATCTAATATCAAGATATCATGCTCTTGCAGCCAACTATCCATCGAATGACGCATAGGAGACGACCTGCACATTGAGAAGAAACGATAACGTTTGCCATTGCTGTTTTAGGAAAGTACTAAGGGAAGAGCTTTGTGTCGTTGGCGTGTAACACGCAGAAGATCCAGAGGAGCAGCACATTCTACAGTAATCTCAGAGACATGCTAGTAGATCTGAAGCAAAACACTACCTTCAACTGTTGCGATTGCAAGGATAATATTGAGCATCATGTATATATATATCATATATTGAGCTAATTGGTTCAGGCAATTTTCAATTCTGAGGCAGACTCTTTTTCCAAAAAAAGCTCTGACTTCTCCTATAGGCTGGTTGCATTTTGACTGGTTGCATTTTGAGGAATCTTAAAACTGAAACTATATATAATAAGGTAGTCAAAGATCAGCATCAAGGATGTTAAGAAAGTATATATAATAAGGTAGTCAAAGATCAGCATCAAGGATGTTAAGAGATACAGCCTATACTTCTATATAGACCTTAATGTAATAGAAAGTTTCTTTTGATTTAATAATGAATAACAGCGATGCTATTCAATTTTGAATCAAAAGCAACTTTCCAATATATATAGGCTCGAAACCATTACAACATATTCAATTTTATTCATGTCATTATTGGAATTGAACTTCGAGAGAGAAGGATAACAATCATTCCTCACAACTGTCCAATCTACACCCAATTAACAATAAACCAATAATTGACTTAAACAAAAACAATATATGTTAATAAACAATATACAATATATAAGCCATATATATATTAACAATATATGTTAATCCATGCAATTTGAAAGCTTTATGTCTCAATCTTGCTTGTCTAACCTCGTCAGCGGGCCTGGAATTTGACGGGCTACAACCCTCAACCCTTATTTGACACCTGGTTATAAAAATCAAACATCATCACTGACTAGCATTAAAATTATTTACTTGTCAATTTGACGTGTGATCAGTACCCGTCAAAAACTCTAAGGGCCTAGGCTATAGCCTATAGGTATGAAGGACTTGGAGGTTGGGTTCAGAGCCAAGGATTTCTTTATGCAGCATTGCAGCCTTTACCTCTATTTGTCCAGAGAAAAACCTTCGTTACAGGTATGGATTGATGACCGGTTCAATCTTAGAAGTAGTTCCAGCTATAACTCATGTTGACCAATATGCCTATGTTTTTCTTTCATTTTCTATTCTATCAATTTTTAGGCGGGCATCTTAGGTACCCTTGTCCATATCGAACTAAGATTCAGCTTGCTGCAAAGGCTGATGCATACACAAAACTAAGATTCAGGTTGCTGCAAGAACTGATGCATACCTCAAGTCTTAAGGTCCTAGGTTTCCATATACATGCCTATCATCATGCAACACTGTAGCACATTAAAAAAACTGTAGTAAATGATACTTTGTGATTTACATATAAAAACGAAAGGCACTAAAAATTTATAACCGTCGCTAAAAAAATTTGACAGGCAAGAATTATTTGAAATTCCAGGCCTGCTCGTCAGTTCCAGGGCTGCTTAGCGTTTGTTGATGATAATGAGTAATAAACACTGTACCTCCCGTACGGGATGAACCAGCCAATGAACCGAATTGGCGAGCTTTAAACACCCCTTGCCAGTATTGAATGAAGTTGCGTTAATCACTCCTGTCAGTTTACGCGCATCTCGAGGTCTGTCATTGAATGCCAGTTTACGCTCATCTCGAGGTATGTCATTGAATGGGGTTGCATTGTCATATGCAGGAAATTTGGATCAACGACATCTGTACTCGGTTTCAGCTCACTAACTGCTTCGTACAGTAAAGTACTTATTATGATAGCACATGTGTACTGCTGCGAGATACCCACACATGGATTCTAGCACCATATAGCTATCCATCTATCAAATAAAACAAAAGAGCATGTGCTGAAACGACTGCTCTTCTTATGAGTCCCTGCCTATAGGATATAGTGATGAGTGTGCACGTTGTATATTAGTTAACTCATTTACGATAAATTTATGTTGTTTAACAAAGTCTAGCATTATTTTGTTGAATTTTTATACTTTAATTTTATTTTTTATTTTTTTATTTTTTTTATTATTTATTGTTATTGGTTAATGAATTTAATCTTTTATGGTAAAGGTGACAAAATTTATGGTTATGTAAACAATGAGAATTTATTATCATGTACTTGGGGCAATGACCATGCAAGTTATACTGAGAACTATGAGAGACAAAGGCATTTATGGTCATGTATTGAGTTGATAATGAAAATTTATGATCATGTACTCAGTCAATGTCAATGGTGATGTAAGTTACATCGAGAATCCTCACAGATAAAGACATGTTTTTTGTATATTTCAGATGCTCATATTTCCCCAAGGGGTAGCTTGCCCGTCTCAATCTTTAGAAATTCGAAGCAATAAGTTGAAGGGGATATTGTAGTCATGTCTCCGATTGCAGGGTTTGATTTCACGAAGGAGGTATAGAAACTTTTCAAGTCTACAAATCCCCGTTAAATTAGAGCATACATAGTTTGATTGATCCCTGGTGGATGTGAGGTCACCCTAAGGGCATCTGCTGCAGTCAACAGGTTGAGTGATTGTGAGCATTGTTGCCATGATGATGTTCTATTGCCTTGGTTTTTTCTTCTCCTCCACCCACTAACATTCTTGAAGGCTCAGTATTAAGATAATACAAATTGAGGTGAACTGAGACATCGATGACCACGTGTTGTCTTGTGTAGTTATAATTAAAGATTATATGGAGAAAAAGATGAAGACATTGGTGGAAAAATCGAATCCAGATAATGATGCAGGCACATAGACCCCCCCCAATTCAAAAATCGAATCGTGAACCTTCCATAAGGTGGATGTGGCTAAGAGGACATGATTCGTCAATAATTCTAGATAAATGATAAGGTTGTTGCAATATTTAATGATATGATCCTTATTGTATTTATTCTTATTTATATGTAATCCTTCAAGCGTCGTTGAACAAGAGGTCAGACACAATGTAATCCAAGTGAAAGCGGTTAGGACCTGAGGGATGCCTTAGTGTGTAATCAAGCTCGATTTTAATATAAGTCTGTGTATTTTATTTATTTGTGTCTTGATGTGTTTAACCCTGCATGTATAATCCTTGAATTCAAAAAAGTGGTGTGAGGCCATAACCTAGTGTTGTAAGTCAGACCAAAGGTTGCAGGTCAGAGACGAGAAATCGCACATTCCAGCGAGGAGGAAGATCGATCGTTGATCACAGAATGGATCAACGATGATCCATTAAAACGATAGCAGTGATATCAAGATCCCAGTGCATCGGCCTATCCACCCCCCAATGTATTGTTAAACCAAGAGTAAAGTGGGACCCGAGTGCCTCGACATTCTCGCATCCCAACACTGTGGTTCCACCGTCGAGTTCCATCCTACTGGTCGACCGGTACTAGGACATATCAAGAAGGAGTGGTAAGTATAAATGTGTTGAACCTGCACAGAAAAGATCTATGTAGCAATTGACATACACAGTTTGCAAAAAAAGTATGAGACAGAGAAACATGAGAGAAAGAATGGAAGAATTCTCATTAACCAAATGAATGAATGATAATTTACACATGATATACTATATATAAATAAATTAATGCACACTGGAGGAGATCCAATGCGCCATAGTGGTGGTCTAGAGTGATCTGGACACACACCAGCAATTACATAAGTAAACTTCCACCTAGTCTAGTCTCTCAGGCAGTTACGGGAGTGAACTGCCACCTAGTCCGAGTTAACTAGTCTCTTAGTCTTCAGTTAACTGACTGAAACAAAGTGAAGTGAGGAGGCGATCAGGGAATCATAAGTAATGCGCTAGTTTGGTGATGATCACAAGGACAATGCACATTAGCTAGTGATAATCCCAATGTTGCAAGGTGATAATATCAATGTGGCATCTAGACTCCACTCAATTGATCAAACTGAAGTGTGAACTGAAGATAATATTATCCTAGACGAATAGTCTCCCTAAACTATAGGAGACTGAATAATGACTAATAAACATAGGTAAAACCTTAGGAAAAATAAATCCTAGGTGTGTGTGAAGCATCTCCAACACCTCCTTGAACATCACTATGGTGAAAATAAAGAATGGGTCCTAGCAACGAGGTCATGTTAGGTACCCAAATACAAAAGATACACTGAAATAAAATAGGAAAGAGGCAACCCCCCCACCTCAAAGTACAATATATGTAAAAACAGAAGAACCAACAGTTGCTAGGAAACTGTGTCCTTCACTCCAAGACCACTGCACAGAGAATGGAACTTCTTCTCAGTGAAGGTCTTGGTGAAGATGTCGATGATCCTCTTGTGTACTAAGTCCCGAATGTAGGGCATGTGGATCTCGATGTTCTTCGTCTGCTGCCTCTGAACTGGATCTCTATAGAACATCAGAGTGCTCTGGTTTTCACACTAGATGATGATCGACTGATAAAACTGAATTCTCAAATTAGTTAGAAAATGTTGTAGCCACATAGTCTGAATGGTTATGTAAATACCCCGATGTACATTGCCTCGGCTGAGGATAGAGCAATAGCATCCTGATTTTTTCTCGACCAACTGATAGACCCAGAACCAATACTGAGTGAGTAACCATATGTGGACTTGTGATCAATGCTATCGCCAGCCTAGTCAGAATCAGTGAACCCGATGAGGTCCAATGTAAATTTTGTTGCATAGTGAATCCCAAAGGTGACGGTGCCATGTACGTATCGAAGGATACGCTTCAAATCCTTCCAATACAGTTCATGTGGCTCCTGCATGAACCTGGAGACTGCTACAACTGCATAAGAAAGGTTTGGTCTAGAGTGTGTGAGATACAACAAGCTCCCCACTAGTTGTCTGTATAGTGTGTTGTCAACCAGTGGAGTGTCCTCACCATCCTCAAGTCTAACTCCTGATAGGAAATGATTTGGGGCAGACTTTTAGTCTGTCATGTGAAATCACTCAAGGAGATCTCGTGTATACTTGGCCTGAGACAATTTGATGTCTGATGCATTCTGACTGATCTCGATTCCAAGGAATAAATGTAGTGGTATGTCATCAAGAACCTGTCATGCAAAATCCTCTTGAATACAACAATCGTTGAATTCGAGCAACCAATGATAAACAAATCATCAACATATAGAACTAGGATTAGAAGTGAATCAGTCGTCCTGAGCATGTAAACATTTGGGTCTGACTTACAACGTACAAAGTTTTGTGATAGTAGGTAGGAGTCCATATTGGAATACCATGCCCTCGAAGCCTACTTGAGGCCATAAAGAGACTTTTTCAATTGACAGACCAAAGATGAATCCTACATAAATCCCTAGGGTTGCACCATATAGATATCCTTAGAGAGATCTCCATGAAGAAATGCATTCTTCACGTCCATCTGATGGACTTCCCATCCTTTGGTTGCCGCAATATCAAGTGCCAAACGGATGGAATCCATATTTTCTACTAGAGTGAAGGTCTCATCATAATCAATACCGTGCACCTGCTGAAATCCTTTGGAAACTAGCCTAGATTTGTATCTGCTAACATGTCCAACCACTGCGTTCTTTGTCCTATAGACCCATCTGCACTTGACAAGTTTACTTCCTGAAGGAAGGGGAACTAGATCCCAAGTCTAGTTCTCGAGGAGGGATTTGTAGTCCTCCTACATGGTGGATTCCCAAAAGGGATTTCCAGTAGCCTCACCATAGGACTGTGGATCTGAAGACTGAACCAATAAAATATTCCTAGGTGGCATCGGTTCAGTGTAGTGAGTGCAAGAGGAGGCTCCTCGAAATCAAATTGAGTCCTCCTAGTATCAGCTGGATCCCCAACAAGATCTCATGCATCCTGAAGAGTAGTCTTGGCCCACTTGGGCCTCTGCTCTGGCTCTACATATGCATCTACATGAACTAAATCTGCATCTGACTGTATTGACTCTTTATTTGGATCATCTAGATCCTGTAAATCAGAACTCTCATCTGAAGAAGAGTCGGCATGTGATTTTTCATCATCTCTAACAGGTGGAAGAAAAAAAGTGTATGCATGCGGCTGTTGAGTTACATGCGAGACACTCTCCTCGAATTGGACTACGCTAAATGATGAGATGGTTTGAGGAAGGATCTATGAGTCGGTATCCCTTCACATCGTCAGGGTAACCAAAAAATATACACTTTGTGCTCTGTGGATCAAGTTCCTTCCACTTCTCAGAGGGAATCCTGGCCCATGCACGTGAACCAAAAATACAGAAGTGGGTCACTTCCGGTTTGAGGCCGCTCCAAGCCTCATAGGGGGTCTTATCCTTGAAAATTCTATGGGGAGATTTGTTTTGGATGTAGGTTGCACAATTAAGTTCTTTATCCCATAATCTTTGTGGAAGTGACTTTGCATGTAGCATGCAAGATGCCATCTCTTTTAGAGATATATTTTTCCGCTCCACAACTATGTTTTGTTGTGGAGTATAAGGAACCTTGTGTTGCAAATGAATCTCGACCTCATGACAAATATTTTTTATCTCATGGTTGACATACTCTCCCCTATTATCTATTCGGAGGAATTTGAATTTTTTTCTTGATTGTTTCTCAACAAGGGCTTTGAAATCTTTAAGGTGTTGAAAGACCTCTGATTTTTGCCTGAGAAAGAAAATCCATTTGAAGCGTGAAAAATCATCAACAAAAATGAGCACGTACCTTTATTTATTGATTGCTGGATGCTAAAAAGGGCCCATGAGGTCACTATGGATCATATCTAAAGGAGAGGAAGCCTTCTGAGTCTTTCCTTTGTCGAATTTCTCTTGAGCGTGTTTTACAATAACACATCCCTCACAAATTCCTTTGGAGAAGTGGATGTCAGGTAGACCATAAACCATTCCATGCTTGCTAAGTTGTTGTGTATATCTAGAATTTAAATTCTTGAACCTCTCATGCCATATCCTACTGCTTTCATCAACATGGGTAAGCAGTAATGCACAATCTCATTCAATAAATTCAAAAAATGTGTAGAGTCTATATTGATGATTTACCTCACCGGTAGAAACCCTGGAATTGGTTTGCATGTCATATATATCCACTGCATCAAGTGTGAATATGACTCTCTTTCCAATATCAGAGTTTTTCATTTGATGCACGGAGATAATATTGACGAAAAGTTTGGGAACATGTAGCACATTCTCAAGGTTTTCGTTTGTGAGTTCAATTATTCCTTTGTCGGTGACCTCGACTGGAGAGTTGTCCCCCATCAGAATAGGAGGAGCTTTGCATGCATCCAATGAAGAATAGACTTCTTTTGTGGCTTCCGTGTGGTGTGATGCATCCAAATCTATGATCCAAGCATCGAGAGAGGAGTTGATGGAAATCAAAGCATAGCTAGAATTGTCTTTCTTGGGATTCTAATCTTCTGGCTTCTTCTTCATGGCACCCTCGGGGATGCAATCTCCAAGGTTGTTTTTCTGAAGTATTTGGAACATCTGATCTATTTTTTTCTACATACATGAGGATTCTGGATGGAATGATTTATGGCAGTAAGTGCATTTCTCCCCTTT
The DNA here is from genome assembly GCA_009831015.1 of Picea engelmannii. Classification (NCBI taxonomy): domain Eukaryota; kingdom Viridiplantae; phylum Streptophyta; class Pinopsida; order Pinales; family Pinaceae; genus Picea; species Picea engelmannii. The sequence goes on along the minus strand of ML798316.1, from coordinate 225,629 downwards.
TCTTTCCTTTCCACCTTTGGATCCGGAGGCATCGTTGAAGGGTTTTGAGTACCATTCCTTCTTTGGATTTGCATGTGCTTTCCTTTTATCTTTGTCTTTAGATTTATGATATTGATGAATTCTACCATATTGCATAGTAAGTGCTTGCACCTTTGGGCCTTTGATTTTTCCCATATTGATGAGCTTGTTCTGCTCTTGTGTCAAAGACTCGATAAAGGCCTTAAGAAAGGGCATCGTCCAGGTGGCTCCAGAGGAGAGCCTAACTAAATGAAATGTAGATACAAACATTGAGTATTCGGGACCAAGTTTGGATAGAATGTCAAGAACCATTTGTTTATCCTCCTTATATTTATCAACCCTGTAAGCCTTGAGTTGTGACAACAAATCCTTATATTTGGTAAAGAAATCCTGGAGATTGTCGAAGGTTTTTGGATCCAAAGTGAGCAATTCCACCTCGAGCATGTGTCCCCTCATATCATCCTATTTTCCAAAAATCCTTTCCATGGTGGTCCAGGATTCTTATCGGAAAAATCGGTAAGTGTGGACACAAATTAATCTCCCTAACTTCGATAGGAAGCTAGAAAAAAACAAGACAAAATACAAACTTCACCTTAGACTTCATTGTCATATAAACTAGTTCAGAGAGGGACACGTGATATGCCTTTTAAATGATGCTTGAACCTTTCTAGTGTCATCCTTGTCGCTCCATATTTGGATTTGCGGGATGGTGAACCTGTTTAAGAAGCACAAACCAATAGAGAGAGATAACAAAGATATATATATTCTAATTAATTATATGTATAAGATCAAGGAGTTATACAATAAAAGTCAAGACACCTTTATAGGGAAGAAATGTATTGTTGCATTATATTAAAATGGAAAGTGGAGAATACAACCCATGCCTTGATGTTGCAAGGTCCTTTTCAATGACTCTTTTCTCCAACACACACACCTTGGCTCCAATGCCTTTGATGAAGAAGAACCACCATCTGACTTAGAGAGCTAAAGAAAAGATATCTCAAGTATAATCTATAGCATAACTCTTCATACATATGCAAGCCTTTGCAAACCTTATCCTTTTCCATAAGAGATCCCTCTTTATATAGGATGAAAGAGGGATAGATTAGGAGATTAGGATGATCCCACTAAATCAGAGAAGCAAGTAAGATCCAAACCAATCAGAGGCCACCTCATCTTCTAGAAGATTCCCTTCTAGAACATTTGTGAATTTTGACTTTTCCCTTGTTTAAGCATCGTCGCACCCTATGCACAGGTAGCCCGCGATGACATCACAGTCCAACTTTGGTGCAGGGTGAGATGATCAATCATTGTCACACCCCAAGTATAGATTAGGGTGTGACGATCTCCCTTGTCATAGTTTTTAAGGAAGAAAAGGTAAACCACTTTTTTCATGGAGAAAGTCTCTTTTAGTGTTTTCATGGAACATGTAAGTGATTTATGCACATGTTGTCATTTTATCACTGGAGTGACCAAAATAATGTGTAACAGAATGCCCCCCAAATTATGAAGTTGGAACCCATGACAGTTGAAAAACTTTGTAGAATGTGCGTGTCGAAAACAAGGAGTGCATCAGTCAGGAACCTGCAAACAATCAAGCATATGCATAATAATATACCATCTTCTAATGTAGTCATTCCCATAGTCAGACCACACATGACTCTAATCATAAGTTTCAAGTGATTCATGGCCACTAAAGATACACTGTGGATCCATGTCATCATGATTCAACATAGCCACGAGAAATACACTATGGATCTATGCTCTTTAAAGAATTCAAATTTGGACATAGCCACGAGACATACACAATGGATCTATGTGTCAGTACAAACTTATGAATACTCCGTCACAACCTAGACTGATATGATGAGATCTAGGGTCTTCAATTCCATCGTCTCTAAGTACGAATCTAGCCATGTGATTACAGGTGTTGAAGTCGAACATGGTAGAAACCACTTGATTACCGGTCATTAATGAAAATCGTTAACAAGTGTGAGGGAAATCACCATTCATGTCAATGACTCCCAAGTTACTTTAGTACAATACAACGAATGTGAATGAATGAGTTGAACTCAAACACTTGATAGAATCTTCCAATCAGAGGCCAATGATGTGAACCCACTGTTGAAAGTGAAGAGACCTTCCATTGAGGCATGCAGGATCCAAGGTACTAATGTGATTTCTAAGTCGTGTTCCTGGATAATGAGTTGAATTCGACAGGAAAAGACTCATCATAGGAGGGCCTTAATGTATCCCCCATCAATGACAAAAAATATGTAACAGATTTGAAGTAGATCAGAGTATGAAGTGATTCAAAACTGACTCAGAGAAGGCCAACATGGTAGAAAATTTATAACTGTAGAGGGTCGACTCGATAGAAGAATTTTTTAGGTTGGAATTATCTTGAACATATGAACGACATGACAATTGTCTTGGCAACATTGAATCAAGAACAACCCAACATATGAACTTATGGATGGTCAAACGAGAGAAAAATTGATCTCCCAACTCCGATACAGTAATGAAGGGGGGTGTCATGTTCAAGAGTGACTTTACTGCCACTAACACAGATACATATACACATTTCTTTCCCAATTCCCCCCCACCATTTCTGGCGATTACCTCTTTATTTTTATGCAAGATTGAGGAGGATAACATATTCTTGTAATGTAAGCTCATCCTTCAGACGAGTCCCTCAAAGTATGTTTAACGAACCCTAAGAAGGAGTTGTTCGATCCCATAGGGGCCTTTCGATGCTTGTTTTGCGAGTCCAAAGAAAGAAAACTCGAGGGTTTTTCATGTTTAGAGAGTCTGGAAAAAACTTAAAGAGAAATCCATTATGTCATTTTTCATAAGTTAGTCTAATGAGACCGAAAAAAAGATAATCTACCGCTCATCAGACGTTTTCTTCAAATACTTTTACGAGCATGAAAAGAACAAGGTCCCTCGACTATCTTTTCGTGTTTAGGGATCTTGAAAAGAGCTTAAAGGATACTCCATAAGATTCGTTTTTCGTATTACCAATGCAAGTTAGAAAAAAAGATAAAATGTTACTTGATTGCATTCTCATGGTTTCACGAGCATGAGAAAGAATTAAGACTGTGCTCAAAGTTTTTCCTAAAAAACCCTAAAAGCAGATATACATAATAAAAACACATAAAAACAACCAAAAATGGTGGATCCCTGTCAAACCTCTCGTCCTTAGATATTTCAATTTGTAATAGAAAACACTTTGCGAAGTTGGTTAGACTTTAGGGCATAGGTAAAATATAAAAAATAATTTAATTTTGCAATAAAATATGGTAAAAAGTAATAAAATAGGTCAAAACAACCCATTTACCATTTCATTTTCCAATTTCACCCAAATAGTGCCCAAAACCCTCTTTTTCTTCCAAATTTCAAGAATCGATTTCGGAGCACAAGGTGGACCATTTCGCAAAATGCTTCCATCAAAAAGGTAATCTCTTGCCCCTTTCTCTTTTCATGGTTTAAAATTTCATTTTTGTTGGTTTAATTTTGAGTTTAGGTCGATTTTTTGGAGGTCACTATGCTTTGAGATCGTCGTAGGCTAACAGTATCATGAACTGCGACAATCTCAAATCGTCGCAGGGGACTCAAATCTAGGGTGAGACGACATCACTTTGCATAAAAGAAAATCCCTACGATGACCATAACTCAATTTTTGAAAAAACAAATGAGTTAGAAAAACTTCCAAGAATTGATTTTTTATGACTCTAATCATCTTTTGATGTTACTTGGCAGGTTTTCCTCTGTCAAAATGCTTGAGTGGAGGGAACGGGAGCATGAGGAAGAAGACTATTTTTTCGGGAATGACTCGGGCACTATCATGGCACTCTGGGAATGTGGTTTACTCAAGTTCTTCAAAATTCAGAGCATGAGAGCCCAACTGAGATTGTTGGAGTATCTAATCTACATGTGGGATGTAAATGAACCATCATTTCACATGGGTGTGCATACACTCACCTTATATATAAATGACATTTACTTTCTGATGGGGTTATCTCATCGAGGCTCTTGGGTATCACTCTCGGGAAGCAGGGGTGGGGGAGAACCCATGGATTACTATGTTGCACACCATTGCATGCCAGGTATGGAAAAGCATAGTGGCAAGGTTTCCATTAGGGATGTTCTAGATTTACCATTGAGAACCATCATATATACTATCACCAGGATGGCAGGAAATGTGGCTCCCCACATGGCTTTGCAAAGCCACTTTCAGTATGCCATAGAGTGTATGGAACCTCGGGTCTTCAATTGGTGCGAGGGTGTCTTAAAGAACATGAAAAAGCAACTGACAAAGTGTTGGAATGGTCGATTGAAACAATTTGGTTATGGATCCATTTTAGTGTCCTTCTTCCTAGAGAGGGTCCCTGTATTATGTTTACAGGTGTAGTGGGGCATACCCGCTCTAAAATATCCATGAATGAAAAGATGGGTGGATTTGATGGCTCGTCACGATGGCATGCCTGTCGTCAAGTATGACAAAGATTTCTTCCAATGGTTGAGAGATCAACTAATGATGGTGGAGGATTATGCTTACGCTAGGACGGACTTCCATGGGGATCCTGACTTAGCTCTTCCTGAGGGATCTTAGTGGAGAGACATAGATAAGAAGAAAAATTTAATTGTATGATGTTTTTGACATTTTAATTATATAATATTTATTTTGTCATTTATCCAAGACTAATCAAGTGCTCTAAATAATTCATATGTGGCTCCTTATCATCCTCCAGGATCATCTCCCATTCATAGGTGAGGACAAATAGGTGTTGTGGTGGGTCGAGGAGTTGCTTCCAAGGATCTCGAGGAGATCAAGCAAAACCTAGAGGGATTAACCATGAACATCCCTAATATCACGGTGGATGAACTTCCTCATCGCTACCAACACCATACAATTGGTGTATCATCATCTATTAGTCGACTACTCCATAGAGTAGCATGGGACGTTGTTTTTTACAACGAACAACATCCTTGATGCTTTTTTATATGAATCCATGAGCTTCATTCTTTTGATATTTTGGTCCTTGGACAAACACTTTTTGTAAATTTTGTCATATTAATATAAAGTTCCTACCGACTTACTTGTTTTTTTTTTTTTTTTTTTAAATGTGTATTTGGATTTATAAATGTCTCAAATATCTATCTAACACATAATTAGCCAATGCATCTGTCAATGTGTTTAGACATCTAGGATTATGTTGATACTCAATATAATCAAAATGTCTTTCCAACAAGCGAATTCTTAAGTATACCCGTAACAAAGTAGGACTTCAGATGGAATAAACATTACTCAATTGAAACAATACTAACTATGAATCAAGTCGTACAATAAGATGACGGATGCCAAATGAAATGGCATCAGATAATAATTCGATAATTGCACTGTATTTTGCGATATTATTAGTTCTGTGACCAAGGCAAACACTGTGTACACTGATCAACTCATCCGTGGGTGCATAGATTTCCCATGTAGGAGACGCTAGATTTTGAGTACTACGACTAGCACCATCAACAAAGACAATATAGGGTAGCGAATACACTGACATATGGAAACCAAATATAATGCAAGGCAAGCAACTAAAAAGCGGAACAAAAACAAAAAAAACACACTAGAGTATGATACACTAAAAATACGCAACACTCATGCAAAAATAGTTTAAGCATAGTACTTCTTCAAGTAAATCCCATTTATGCGTTCACTCAAAGGAATTCCATCATAATCTACCAGCTCATAAGCCCCTTTCTCCAACACTCGTTTCACAATATAAGGGCGACACCACTTGGGCTTAAATTTACCGGCCCCTAATAAGTCACGATCCTATTCGTAAAGGAGAACCAAATCGCCCTCAGAAAAAACACGTGGTTTAACATGCTTGTCATATTGATCTTTGACACACTTCTTATGAGTTTCAATGACTAAGGAAACATCACGACAAGTCTCATCTAATTGCATCAAATACAAGAGATGTTCTGCTTCAACTTAGGTGTTAGGGAGAAGTTTGAAAACTAGTTTCAAAGATGGGATTTCACGTTCAATCGACATAATAACTTCAATATAATATACTAAATGGAAAGGTGTGAACCCTGTGGCAGATTTAATAGATGTCTAATAGGCCCATAATGCCGAGAAGAGCATTGTGTGGTAGCTTGACTTGTGAATTCCTATCATCCGTTGAAGCATAGTAGTAAGAACCTTGTTAATTAATTCAACCTAGCCATTGGCCCATGGATAGTAAGGTGTTGAGTTTTCATGTCGAAGAACCAACTTCTTGGTAAGTTCAAAGATCATGAAATTGTGAAAATGACTACCATTGTTAGTGATGATGGATTGAGGGACACTAAATATAGTAACGATATGATTGAATATGAACAACACTGTAGTTTTCCCGGTGTTATCAAATGTAGGCATCTCCTCGGCCCATTTAGTGAAATAATCCACAACTACGATAACGTATCCATGCCCCCCCACCAAGTGAGGGTTACATGTTATGAAGTCAATACCCCATTTAGAGAATGGACCAAAGAAAACTAAAGGGTAAAGAGGAGCAGGATGATATAGGATCTGATTGTTATATGTTTGACAAGCGTGGAATTTCTGGAAGACAGTAATGCAATATTTAAACAATGAAAGAAAGAAGTAACCAACTCATAAGATATTTTGGGCAGTGGCATACCCAAACATATAACCGCCATGTTAAGGTCCTAACCCGCACATAGGTAGATCAATGTATTCGGATGTAATAAAGGTCAATATTAATAAGACCTTTCAATAAAATAGAATAAGGCGGATGTAAGAAGACCTAATAGAAGCTTCCGCTTCTAGAAGGATCT